>APFE031304617.1:20782-60297 GCA_000404065.3 Pinus taeda | reverse complement strand
TTTATAAAATTTTCTATAAATTTCCATAAAAAAAACTCCTTGACTTGTTTATATATATATATACAACTTGCAAAATTTTCTTTAAATTTCCATAAACAATTCCTTGACTTGTTATATATATATATACAACTTGCAAAATTTTCTTTAAATTTCCATAAACAATTCCTTGACTTGTTATATATATACAATTTAACCAAAAATATTTTCATTGGATTCCAGCAAAAAAACACACCAAAACATATATTAATTTGACAATTCCTTTTTGGATGTGGTAGTATAGATGTCATATGATTTGAGGCTTTTCTCAACATATTTTCATGTGAAATTTCAATAAAATTCTGTAGTGAAAGATTGGAATCACAAGGACCCTTATGGTCTTTTAGCCTGATGAATACATATATGCAATAAAAAAAGAATTTTAAAGAACAAAAGATCACAATTTAATCAAAAATATTTTCATTGGATTCTAAACAAAATCTTCAAAACCTATAATAATTAGACAATTCTATAATTTTTGAATATTTTATTGGCACATTTTTTTGGTATAATTTGACCCAATGATTCATATTTTCTTGGCACATTTTTTGGTATAATTTGACCCAATGATCCATTGGAATGAAAATTTTGAGTTATTAACTTTCAACAATACAAAACCCCTAGGGATTTTTAGAGTTTGGACTCCATATTTTTGAATATTTTCTTGGCACATTTTTTGGTATAATTTGACCCAATGATTCATTGGAATGACAAGCTTTAGTTATTAACTTTCCACAATTCAAATACCCTAGTGATATTTAAAGTTTGGACTCCATATATGTAGTCAAATCTGCATTTTAAACAACAAAATATCACAATTTAACAAAACTGTTTTCACTAGCTTCTAACCAAAAACTCCAAAACTCATAATAATTAGACAAAACCTTCTTGGATCTTTTACATGTGTTAGATTCAAATATGAAATGGTTATGTGTGAAATAAGTACTAATCTTATTTGGTCAATTAAGAGATATGGGATATGTATGCCTGGATTTGATTGTTTATATACCAGTATAGATCCATCTTTACCATGAATATACCAAGATCTGAGAAGGATCAAATCTTTTGAGGTGAAAACATCCTTTATAGTGAAAATTTTGAATAAAATGTTTACATCTCTACAATTTTATCATATTAATGAACTACTTCGTTAACTGATCCCCATATTAATGAACTACTTCATGCTTACATCCATTTTTATGGCTTTAATATCACTGAGAAATATGATATTGCCCACTTACATTCCACTGTTTGTTTAACAATTTGTCTCAACAACTCTGCCATCTCTCAATCATCAGCTTACTTAGAGAGCCACAACAGAAGGAGTAGTGGTTGGACTTAGTAATGTCACTCTTATCAGAATAAGTTTTTCTCAATCAACAATCCTAGATGAGTGGACTGCATAATACCATCCATTGTCTCAAAGGTATTTTCTGACTCCAGAACCTAAAACATTATCTATTTGTGAGTTGAGTAGAGGACTAGTCATTAGACTAAGGAATGAAACTACATTACAGAAAATCCATGTAAGAAGTCACTCTCTTAGAAGCCATGATATTTCATAACTCAGTAGGCATCTGGAAAAACACAAGTATGAATAATCCTCTCAATGTAAATTATGTATTGCCTCTAGAAGTCCATGTTTTGGTAAAAAAATTCAAGTCTTTCAAAGACCTTAGTGCATCCTGAAAGAGGAACATTTGGGCCAACATATAGAATGTCACGAATGTTTGCAGATTTCCTCTCTGAGAGCTATTAAGTTCATGAGATACACACTTCCTAGAGAAAAAGCAACAAAAGATGTAGAAAAGCTTCTACTCCTAGAAAGGAGACTTCCTCCTCGCAATTTTGTACAAAAAATCAAAGATGGGAATTTTGTAGCTAATGTAGATTTACTACATTATAAGAAAGCGATATATGGGAAGCCGCAAGAGATTATAAGCCTCTAGAAATACAACAATTATCAACTAACATGTGTAGCACGAAGCTTAGATGACCTATCACAAGAAGCATTGAAAGTACAGTCCCATGTGTAGGGACTCCATTCTACTTTAGATGATTTGAGTCAAAAAGCTTCTGAACACTTTGATAAGTTAAGATGTAAATATGAAGTTAGAGCAAATTATGGAAGTAGTAGTAGATTTGAAGGTGAGCCTCGAGAATCTAGTTAGAAGAAGCAATTACTGCATTAGAAGTTTACAGTGAGACATTCTAGCTAGAAGAAAAGAACCCTGAAAAGGAAAATACTCCACTATTTCTCCAACATTTCTCTATACATAATCCCATAAATTTTCAATTCGAAGATGTTATTTCATTTGCTAGAGAAAAATTGGCTTTAGTCCAATCACAAACTATGTATATATATATATATATATATACCACTTGTAATTTTTCATTCTTTATGTTACCTTTTTAATGTATAAAATGAATCAAAACTTACTTGGACATAAGATAGAGAGATTGCTTAAAATGTTTTAACTGTCAAAAAGTAAATTTTTTCAATTGTTTTATATAATGTATATATACTTCTTTTAAAATGTTTAACTACTTTATTTCTCTATAAAGTTGATATAAGATTATGTTGTTTTATATGGTTGAGCTTCAGAGGAAAATATTTTTACTACTTCTCCTTATTATGGTCACTTAGAAAGATTATTGATGTTTTCTAATACTTTTAACTAAAAAATCCAAACACATATATTCATTTTTATTTTTTATTATATCTCATGATTTTTATTATTATCTAATTAATTAATATTTTTTTTTCTAAAGGGACACATGTCAACTCATATTGGTCTGTAGAATTCACGTTTTAGTACTTTAACGTAAGATTTTGTTGTTTTATATGGACATTGAGATGTTTGATTTATGGTTGACAGTGAGAGTCAAATTTTTTACCACTTCTCCTCAGTATGGTGAGATGTTATTGATGTTTTATAATATTCTTAGTTAAACAATATTTTTAGTTAAACAAATGAGACACCTATATTAATTTTTATTCTGATTATATATGATGGTTTTTATTATTATTTCTTTATTTATTTAATTTTAAAAGTGATACATGTCAACGCCAAGTTGAAGAGAGACATAATTACACCTCTCTCATACTGGGTTGTCGAATGAGCCTCTAGGATCAACCAATATAGATCCATCGATCGCGCAAGAGTCAAGAAGGATAAAATATCATGAGGTGAAAACATCTTTTATTGTGGAAAATTTCAATAAAATTTTTACACCTAGACAAGTTTGATCATATATCTATATATAAATTGCATTTTTCATCCTTTTTTAATGTTTAAAATGGATCAAACCTTACTTGAGCATAAAATAGTGAGAAGTTCTTAAAATGTTTTAGCTATAATTTTTTTCTTTCAATTGATTTATATAATGTATATATAGTTTTCTTTATCGTTTAACTATTTTTTTTTGTAAACTTGGTGGTGCTTCCTCTATTAATATTAACTATTCAAAAATCAGAACTTCCATTTGTTCTAGGTGACTTATATTCTAGGAGGAAACCAGATAGCCACCTGTCTGCATTAAACCCTATCCAGAATTTGAAAAGCACTTTCTCTATCCATTTAGCAACATTGTCTTTACTATCTACACTGTTGTTAAAATTAAACAAGTAAAGGTTGTTCATCAAAATTTTATCAGAAATGTATTGGACCTGTGCTTCATTCCTCATCTGAAGATATTACTGGAGCTAGTGCTTTTGCACTGGAGCTAAGCACCTCTCTCCTCTTCATGTCTTGTAGTGTTTTCTCAATTCTTCCCAAAGTCAAGTTGTTTCTCTAAGTTTGTATCTAGACTGTTGCAATCTACATAAGAAGTTCTACCCTAACAGGATCCTTTTCCTTGGCATCCTCCTTTACCTCTAGTCCTCTGGTAGCTACTTGTTCTCGATTAAGAGTCATGGCCCATGCCACCATGTTCTTTATGACCCAAAATTGTTATATTGTCTGTTTGAAGAGTGAGTGCCATCCTCGAGTGTTCCCTAGATCTGGAACCATACTCTCCCACTCCTCCATGGGGATATCTTGGTTCCTTATGTTGTCATTTAGTTCTCTCTCCCATCTAGCAATCTCGGCTCTGATGTCTGGTGGGTTCCCTGCCATGTAGTTTTCCTAACTTTCTCACATTCTTTCTTTTCTCTTTTTTTGAGCCACTCACTCCCTCTGCTATCTTTTTGTCTCTCTTGCCCTCCCTAGTCACCATGTTGTTTGCGTGCCTGTTGTTGGCTGCTTCTTTTTGTTCATTGTGCTGGGCATGGTGTGAGGTGAGAGTTATCACATAACCATTACGATTATCAGTTTGATAATAATAAAACAAATCAATTTCCCTTTTACTTGTGTCCCTTTTATTATCCCCTTCAGTGCTAGAACTTACGCTCTGTGAGATTTCTTTTAGAATTTCCCCATTCCTCTCATATTTATGGGTTCTTTCCATTCTTACTATTCTTGAAGTTTTTCCCTCGTGGTAACATACGTCGCTCAAACATCATGACTGAGGTGTCCACTTAAGTTCACCCCCAGGGTAGGCTAGTTTACTGTTTCTCGCATCACATGGAGTCTTGGTCATGGATATGTTTTTCGTAAGAATGTTGACCCTATTTTCTTCCATCACTAGATGTCTTATGTTTCCCTATTTCTCTCTTTTCTTGGTTCTGTTTTCTCTTCAAGGTTTTTGCTTTTCTTCTTCTGGTTTTATCTGGGAGTTTCCAATAGGGATCATTATGATCTTTCTCTTCCTCATTTCCTTATGAAAATTTGCTGTGATGGAGACCTTTCCCTTCATGGAATCTATTCTCTCCCTTGCTAACTTACTCCCTAGGATTTTCATTGGCCATTCTATAGTTTTTAGCCAACCAGTGTCCTAGAAATTCTTGAGTGCCTCCCTACCAGACTCATACCTTCTCCTGAAAAATTTCCTAGATTAATGCAAAAATTCATCCTATGCCTTATGAAGCTAGGGGCCAAAGGATTAACATACCAACTTGTAGGACTAGCTCTGGTTCCGTCCATAGGCTGCACCATCATTCTTCAGCCACCATTACTTTCTCTAGTTCTCATCTCCTCCCTCTGCATCCATCCTTCTATGGCCTATTTTCCCTTATGTTTTATTCCCCCTCCACATTTTCATCTTTTCCCTTTGCGACCACCTATCTGTTATCATTCCCTACACTAATCACTATGCCGTCATCTTGGAATGGTGAACCTCCATTCTAAATTCCACCTCCTCGCATTAACGCTCACTTACTCATGGCTACTCTTTCCATATGATCTTGTCCCTCAGCCTACGACTTGTTGGCGTTCTTCTGCCCGCCCTCCTACTGGCCCTACTGCCATGCTCATCGTCCTCCTTATCCGTCTCTACCATCCTTGTCTTGGTGATTGTTCCTTCTCTCCCCTTCCCATCCACTTTCCTTCGCCCCTATCCTCTCACTCCATTTCTCTCCCATCTCCACCATCACTCTTCCTCCCTTGTGTTACACCCCAAATTGGTGGATCCCCTCGCCTTCCTCACATTTTTCCAGGACATTTACTAAGTTTTCCATCTCCTCCATCTGATGTAGCTCTTCCTCGTTTATGTCTACATTTCTTCCTACCTGGCTACTTCCCCAATTTGTCAGGTTGTGAGATGCCACATTGCCTTTCCTTCATATGTGTGTGGGGAGGATGTAGTCTATCTGTCCGGTTAGTTTGCCAATCTCCTGCACCAGCCATGCGGTTCTCCAACTTCGGATGATCTTCTTCCAATGAGTTCCTTGTTGTAGCTTTTTTACTATTTCAATCGCCATTTTCAAATTGCCTTCAACTTGTAATTTTTGATATTTATCTCCTATTGCGCTTTCTAGCCCATTTTTCAGGGCGTGAAGCTCAACTTCATTACTTTTCATGTTTGAACAGTCCATCACATAGATTATAAGTGTTCTCCCCCTATCGTCTCTGAATACTCCTTCTGTCCCTGCCTCACTATGATTCCCTTTGGCAGCGCCATCGAAGTTTAGTTTGATGCAATCCTTTTATGGTCTTCAGAATTGGTTTACTTCCTCCTCTTTATTGGTTTGGTTCTTCCTAGAAGGCATATGCAACATGCTTGGTTTTAGGCTCAGGTGGGTCATCATCTTTGCTTCCTTTGGGTTAGTTTTCTAGTCCTCCTCGAAACAATTCTCTGTAACAATAGTCTCTCTAATGTTTTGGATTATCCAGTTCCATTTTTCTGCTTTTGCTCTACCTTTGTCCTTGAAGATTAGTATGTTTCATTCTTTCCATATATTCCACATGAAAAATCCTGGCGAGAGTCTCCAAGCATGGTTTAGGATCATGTTTTGGTATAGTTTCTTCCTCTAGCTCTCTATTGTTCCTTGCATGTTGTTTGGATTCCTATCTATAATTTAAAAAAGTTGAAGGTGTTCTTTCCACAGGTTATCATTGAAATTGCAAGGATTGTTAAGGCGCTCCGTTGGCTCTTCCTTTTCTCGGCAAAGCACACATATCGATGGGTCTTGCATTCCTTTTTTTTGCAATTGGTCCCATGTTAATGCTCGCCCATGGCTTAGGATGCAGATGAAGAAGGCTATCTTGGGCCATGTTTCTACATCTTTTAACTAATTTATTTCTCTAAATGGATATAATATTTTGTTGTTTTATGTGTATATTGAAATATTTTAGTTATGGTTGATAGTGAGAGGGAAATATTTTTACCACATCTCTTGAGTATGACCACTAAGAGAAATGATTGATGTTTTATAATACCTTAAATTAAACAAACATATTCAGTTTTGTTTTTTATTACATGTGATGGGTTTATTTATTATATATTTATATCTATTATATTATATATATATATATTATATATATATTATATATTTAAAAGGACACATGTCAACTCCAATTTGAACAAAAAAATATCTACACATCTCTCATACCAGGTTGTAGAATGAGCCTCCTCTCATGTTAGTAAATTGATTTGATGGTTAAAATTATGTATTTTTTTAGAAGATTATTAAAAAACAAGTATATATACTTTTGTAACTCATCAAATTATTATACTTTTAAAATTAAATTATTATTATCAAATAATACTTGTAATATAAGTAACAATATTTAATTGTAATTTTAAATTGAGTAATAATAATACTAATTATTGTTATTATTAGGTGATAAGGTAGTCTAAATTTTTTTGGATAGATCTTCCACGTATTATATTTGATGTTTTTTATTATTATTTAACTATTTTTTTTAAGGGAAACAAGTTAACTACAAGTTGAATATACACATATGTACACAACTCTCTCATATTGGGTTGTAGAATTAACTTTTAACTGCTTTAACATAGGATTATGTTGTTTTATATGGACATTGAAATGTTTGGTTTATGGTTGAAAGTGAGAGTGAAATTTTTTACCACTTCTTCTTAGTATGGCCACTCATAGATATTTTTCTCATATTGGGTTGTAGAACTAACTTTTAACTGTTTTAACATAGGATTATGTTGTTTTATATGGACATTGAAATGTTTGGTTTATGGTTGAAAGTGAGAGTGAAATTTTTTACCACTTCTTCTTAGTATGGCCACTCATAGATATTTTTTTTTTGTAAGCTGGGGTGGGACTCTCCAATTTACATCTCCATTATGGACCCCTCTACGGAGCAAGGGTAGCCCAAGATTTGAACCCAAGACTTCCGGTTTGGTGAGACTTCATTTCCACTGCCGATTTACATGTCCATCATGTACCCCTCTACGGGGGAAGGGTAGCCCAAGATTTGAACCCAAGACTTCTGGTTCAGTGAGACTTCATTTCCACGGCCCTTGCCACTTGAGCTACCCCATGTGGACGTGGCCACTCATAGATATTATTGATCCTTTATAATACTTTTAATTAAACAAACCAAACATGTATATTAATTTTTATTTTTTATTATATATGATGGTTTTTGTTATTTATTTATTTAATTTTAAAAGTGATACATGTCGATGCCAAGTTGAAGAGACACATAATTACACATCTCTCTCATACTGGGTTGTAGAATGAGCCTCTAGGATCAACCAATATAGATCCATCTTAGCCAGAGATCCAGCAATAGCCGAGAATGAACCAATATACATCCATCTCAGCTAGAGATCCAGCAAGAGCTGAGAATTATCGAATCTCCTAGGGTGAAAAGTTCTTTTAGAGTGGAAAATTTGAATAAAATTTTTACAACTAGACATATTTGATCATATATCTATATATAAATTGTCATTTTCCATTTTTTATTTTTTAATGTATAAAATTGATCAAAATTTACTTGAGCATAAAATAGTGAGAATTGCTTAAAATGTTTTAACTATAATTTTTTTTTCAATTTCTTTATATAATGTATATATAGTTTTCTTTAACTTTTAACTAATTTATTTCTCTAAATTGATATAGCATTATGTTTTTTTATGTGTAATTGAAATACTTTATTTATGGTTGAGAGTGAGAAGGACATTTTTTTACCACTTCTCCTTAGTATGACCACTAAGAGAAGTTATTGATGTTTTATAGCAGTTTAGATTAAAAAAATTATTCATTTTTGTTTTTTATTATACGTGATGGTTTAGATATATTTATATATTAATTTTAAATTGGACACATGTCAACTCCAATTTAAATAAATAAAAAGTATTTAGATTTTACAAACATCTCTCATACTCAGTTGTATAATGGGCCTCCTCTCGGGTCAATAAATTGATATGCTCATTTAAAATATGTATTTTTTTTAGAAGATTATTAAAAATGTATTTGCTGATTTATATATATACACATATATGAAAGATTATTCAAAACAAGTATATGTGCCTTTGTAACTAATCAAATTATTATACTTTTAAAATTAAATTATTATTATTAAATAATACTTGTAACATAAGTAATAATATTTAATTCTGATTTTAAATTATAATAATAATAATACTAATAATTTTATTAATAATCATAATAATAATAATAATATTTATTATTAGGAAGTGATGAGTAGTCTAAAGGTCATATATTATTAATATATTATATATATTGAATAGATCTTTAAGGTATAAAATATTCCATGGATAATTCAAGACCTTCGGGGTTCTTGAAACCACATCGAAAAAAATAGATTGGATATTATCGTTGGAAAACAACAAGTTTGCGAATTGTTAACTCTCCATAATATAGATTCTATTCAAAAACTCTAAAAGAGATAATAATTAGGCAACCATTTTTTCAAAGTGGTAAACTATGTGCCATATGTTTTGAAGTTTTTCTAGTAAAAGTTTATACTCTATTTTGCAAAATAATCTACTCTAATTTGCAAAAACATAAGGTACTGATGCCTTGGAATAACAAGGCATTGAAGGTATTTTAGGTTGATGAATACACACAACATGTATATATAAAATAAAACAAAATTTAAAGAATAAAATATCAAAATTTAGTTTAAATAGTTTCAATCAAAAGCTTCAGAAACTTCAAATTGTAAAATTTCTTTTTAAAATTTCACCCAATGGTTAGAATCACTAGTTGTTACTTTTGCACAATTCTTTGACTCTTAGTGTTTTTCATGGTAAGTAATCTTATATCTAGTCAAAAGCACACTTTAAACAACAAAATATCACAATTTAACTAAAAGTATTTACAATAAATTTCACCAAAAACTCCAAAACTCATAATAATTACACTTCACTTTTTTTAGATCATTTGCATGTTTTAGATTTGAATATTAAATAGATAACTCTTAAGCTAGTATTGATATTATTTCATCAATTAATAGATATGTATCGGTGGATATGTTTGTTCAGATATATGTGTGTGTGTGTGTGTGTGTGGATTTGATGGTGTTTATATATATATAAAGGAAGAATATATACTTGTGTAAATAATCAAATTATTAGAAGAAAATGTGTTACTTATCCTATAAACAAGAAATTTTGATACATCAATTTAATATTTAGGGTACAACCACCCCATGTGTGGTTTGATCCTGGGTCACCTTGTTGACAAGGCCCATGCTCAACCAATTGTGCTAGTGGGACTTCACAAAATTAGACTATTATTATTAAATAATACTTGTAACCTAAATAAAAATATTTAATTTTGGGATTTTAAAATTGATTTATCACTAGTATTAAATAGTAATTGTAGCTTAAAGTGATGAGGTGCTCTAAAGTCAAATATAATTCATTTTTTTATAGTTAAATAACGTGGTCCAATGTCCACACATTATTCAACATTGGTGTCTCATGAACCTTCAAAATGATTCCCAAATCCACACATTATCAAACATCGATGTCTCGTGAATCTTCAAAATGATTCCCCAATAGTTTGGTGGCTCCTCATTACCATCGAAATATGAGCCCATGAAAACACATGACTTCAAAATATTGTTGTATGCATGGTATGGGATATATGGAGGTTCAACCACATCCAAAATAAATGTGGGAGAGAGTAGAGGCATATTTTCCTCATTAATAAGGAGAAGCACACACACTTAAGGTAAAACATTTTAATGGCACAGGTAGAGAATCACAATAGTTTTAACTTAGATATGAGTTTCTAGTCTGTAGAATGTACATTAAAAATTGGTACATTGAAGATGGTGCATAGATCTATTTCTTAGTGGGGGCATATATTCCTGGATAATGAGCTTATAAGGCTAGGATGGTCATCCCTTTTTTTCTTGCAAAATTTCAAGTCTGAATATCTAAGGTGAAAGAAAATAAACAGGGTCGTTGCATAGGTCAATACATGGAGATGCTACCTATCTTGGATAAGGAGGAATTCATCCATCGTCTAGATTACCACTCTGCAATGTTGGATCATATTTTGTCTTATTTAAACAAATAAGACGAAATAGGGGTCAAAGAGGTTGAGGCCTCGTTACTGCTCCTAAATCAAAAGAATTGTCTGCTCCAAACTAAAACTTACAGACTAAAAACAAATCTCGATCTATTAGACCTCCATCTTGCAAGACTTGAATCCTTGAGTGCTAAAGGTGTATAAGAAGTGATCTTGAGTGAGGATATGGGAAAGGTGTCGGATGTGAATTAACTTACGACCTTGGAAGGACTGAAGAAATATGTTAAGGTGGTAGAAGTCATCCATGTCCCTCTGATGCAAGGTCTACCCTGCAAAACCCTGAATCCTTATACACCATGCTTATAAACATGCAAAACGTGCCTCCTCCTGTTTCCAAAACTTTATTTCCCAATATTGTTAACACCTCTGCGCTAAAGGTTCTGCTTCCATTTCATCCAGCAATCTGCTGCAATCTTTGTCAATGCCTTTTTAATACCTTGAAGCTAGCAAACTCAAGGGCTTGTCAGGAGTCCGTGTTAAGTAACAGATGGGAATAATTAAATTAAATGAGTTTGCAAGTGGAAGGCATCGGATAATTCCAAAACCTTATATCTGTTTATAAAATAAAAGGTACGCTTGATCATGCAACACTTTGTTCAAACCCACAACAGACACAACTGCATCATCGAATCGAATCCACTGGCCATTAGGACGTTTCGTGTCAGCTGTATAATGCCCTTGGAAGGTCTTTCTCATGGTGGCTTACAGTAGCTACTAATTCATATCTCCAACCCTCTGTTGTTGGAGAGACCAATAGATCATGACTTATAACAATCTCAGGACTAAAGAGCACAAGTTTATGTAGTTTTTCGCTGCCAATACTTCCAAAGCTGAAGCGCATTAAGAGCAGTATCAACACCTTAGACAACGTCTGCAGTTACTGAGACCTTCACTTTAGTCGGTTCACACCAATTCCTGCTCAACCGATAGAACAGAAGAGCAGGCGGGGCATGAAGTAGGATTTTGTTTCATTACACAAAGTGGATTTGACAGAGCTAGAGCATCGCCAAACACACATTTTACAGCGAATTAGCTTTCTGGAGAATTTTGTTTCGTGCTTAAATGATGAAAACCAGTAGTTTGACAATCGGTCTTTGGATGATAGCCACACGAATGGCACTCTGCCTATGGAGAAGCGCTTGGGAATGTTGATGAGAGAGAGAGGTGTGACGACATTCCAGTTCGAAAGAGTCGTTTTTGACTACTATGACCGATCCTGTTTTTAGCACTCATCACAATTCATAACAGAAATGAGGATCTACTTCTGATTCTAGATTTGGTATTGCGCCTTCTTCTATACATATCGACTATTACTCATTATAACAGTACAAAGGATGTGAAATCAAATGTCGTCAATGTTGCAAATGCTGCCATTGTTTCATTTCAACAAGCGCCCTTACACACATTAAAATCGACTTCCAACAGAAATTTTCACTTAGAACGGAGCCCTATTAATTTGCAAACAGAGATTTTAACGCTATTTTACACTTAATGATTTGCATGGTAGTTTTCAAACAAATAAATGTGATTTCAAGCCAATCTATTATATCTTCCTTAATTCAACAATGCTATGAACTTTAGGAAACAAATATACAATTTCTCAATCAACCAATGTGTACAAACTAAAACAAAACAATAACTTATAAACTTTTGCTGGCCAAATATTTCAATTATGTGGCCCTTACAGTTGCTGAAGGTTTACAGCCTTTCTGTTGAAGCCTACTCTGAGTCTCACACTTTCTCACTCTCTCCTACTCTGATTTTCAATGCCCTTTAGGCTTGATAATTTATAAAATTTAGAATAATCTAATCTAAGTTCAATCCCTTCAACTTCTCAACAAAAATCCTAAAATCACTCAAATAAAAGCTCTAAAACTCTACATAAAATGCATGCATATGACAAAAAGTATCTTGAGGCTTTATTCCAGCTTTTCTCTGGTTTAAAATAGAAAAGCCTCCTTATCACTTAATGATCCACATCCATTCCTTTAATGCCTAAAAGCTCTCCCTAATTTCATTTATTTATTTTGAGAATATCTAATTAAATCACACTTAAAAGCCTAAATATTAAAGTGACTTGGAACTTCGGAAACTAATTCCACAAATTCATGACCCCCTATGTCTACTATTTACAATGCTCCTGCATCGCCCTCATCCAATGCAATTATGGAATGATGCTGATGAAATTATTGATGTTAACCCTAAATTTGTCTTGATCGATGTAGGTTATTTCTCTATTTTTTTTAAATTGTGGATTTCAAATATGTACACATTTTAGGATTTTACTGGAAGGATTTGGGATGATATAAATTAACATTCATAGTATGCAGGATGTGTAGCAGTTAAAAAAAGTATTTTTGGACCTATTTGAGCTCAATAGTCAAAGATTTAGGTGAAATTGTAAAATGTTCTAGGCTTGAAAGAAACTTGATATTAATATAAAAAATCCTAATCATTTCTTTAAAAAAAATATAGAAATAAAAAACTCAATTTTATTCATATTTAATTATATAGATAGTTATTCTTACTTAAGTGACAAATATTGTTTTAGATTTATTTTTGGATATAATATATCTTTTTATTTTACTTTTAAAAGTTCTTAGTGTTTTTAATAGTATGAAGACCGGTCGTTATACTAAATAAATACATTTAATAATTAAAAAAAAAAATATCGAATTCACATTCAAAGTAAAAAAAAAATTAATATTAAAAAAAGGAAAATTAACAATGTAACAAACATAATAATGAGTAATAATTAATTAAAATGTATAAAGGTGTATCTTATCAAAGAAACACATCTCTTCATATGAAAGGGCACTATGTCTCGTATTTATAATGGTCCTCATCATAACTATCAATCCAATTTATTCTATCATCCATCAATATGTATATTGTTTGCAATATTTCATGTACAAATACATTATAAGTACAAACAACTACAATATTTTTTTAGTATAATGGTATCAGAGTCGTGTTGTTCGATCTCAACCTTTTTCCCATAAAACACTCCATCTATAATTCCATGGTGATCAAAGTGTTTCACTGCACATTTTTAGTAGATTCTCCATTTTTTCCTCTATACCTTTTGGCCATTAAAAAGGAAGAAAGAAATAAAGTTTTACACTTAAAAAACTCTAACAGAAAAAAATGAGAAAATTTGCAGTTAAAAAACCTTAATAAAAAATTATTAGAACAAATTAGGGATTTAAGAGATGAGAAACTCTGGTTATTCTTTTATAAATATTAGAAAATTATATATTACATAGCAATGGAACACATAAAATATATTGTAGAACTATAAACACAGAAAATGCATAAAACAAGAGAGACACAGATATACGTGGTTCACCTAATGCATGGCATCAAAATGAAATTGAATCATAAGCTTAAGAACTTTTACTCTAAGAAAATGATAACCAAAATTTTCTCCTCGGATTAGAAACTTAAGGATTATTAAGAAATCATTAAAGAAAAAATTAAAATAAATAATCATGAAAGAACTATCAAAGTCTTCAAACGTAACAATGTAAGTTGAAGAAAAAGGAAAAAAATATTGATCCATTCAATACCACGACTCAAGAAGATGACAAATCAGTTGAAGGAAAAACATACTGAGATGTTGTAGTTCATATGATGAAATTTCCAAGTGAATATTTCGTAACCAGCTCAAAAACATCAATACTCGAAGTAAATGAAGAAGTTGCCACACATATGATATAAAATCAAATCAAAAAATTCATTATTGACATCTAAACCACAAGAGAAGACATCGTAAAAATTTTGGGTATCCATTTCATTCAAAAAGAAAAAAAAGCAACACTTACGTTTCAAATAATAAGTATGTTAACACAATCCAATCTCATGATAAGAAATTATCCCAGCCATCAAGTAATTGCAAATTTCCATAGAATATTGATTTAGGATGGTGAGATACCTTCTGAGTTCAAAAACCTTATTTATCTTTCAAAGTATCCTATCATCTTCTATCATCAATGATGACAACTTGAATAATTCCAAAAAGATGTGAATAGATTACAAGAGAAATAAATAGATGGCATAATTGTTAGAAATAAGATTAGAGGAAAACATTTTTGAAGAAGAAGAAAATGTTATAAATATAATTTATATAAAAATTAAAATAATAAAACTAATCATAATAATAATTAAATAAATAATAATCATAATGAAGAGGCATGTCTAAGGGGACATGACCATTCATGAAGGGGCACTTAGCTAGGTATATAAGCAGGCCCTCATTTGTAACATTGACATCTCATATCTCATACCTCTTATATTCAAACATTCTTATATAGATATATTATTATTCCCATGATAGACATTCTTATATTCCAAACATTTTGAATATTCTATTATGCATATGAACTTGTTCATCAAATTATGAATATAATTATATAAAGATAAAATAAAATAATAATCATAATAATAATGAAATAAACAATAAGTAGTACTTAGGAGGCAAGTCTAAGGGAACATGACCATTCATAAGGGCACCTGCTAGTTATATGCTAGGCCCTCCTTTGTAACATTGGAACTCATATCTCATATTACATGTATTCAAACATTCTTATATAAATATATTATTCATCCCATGGTGGAAATTCTTATATCCCAAATATTTTAAATATTTTGCTAGTATTTCGGATTGTAAATTTCTACAACCATTTTCATTGTGTTGTAAAAAAACTTCTCGATTCATCACATTTGCTATTTTTACTCTTGACGTTTCGAACCAGCAACTTTGGTTCATCTTCAAGATGAAAAATATATGAAGTAATGAACTTCCCACATTATTAATAAATAGAATAAGGAGGTGAGAATAACAGTTGACACTAACACTAAATTTACAAAATTCATTATTAATTAGAATTTATGAATTTTAAGGGGATTAAAGATAAAATCAAATGAGTTTTTTAAGATTTAATTAATCATATAAATGGTAATATTTAGATAATATGAATCTAATATGTTATAAATGCCTAGAAGTAATGTTAGGATTATAAATATCCATATTAGATTATATTATATTAAAATAAATAGTTCAAAGATAACAAAAATATAAATTATAATGAGAATCAAACAATTGCGTATATGTGAAAAACAAAAAGAATTGATTGTTGTTTAATAGATTATAATGTCATTAATTAGGCTTTGATTACAGGGGTTATATATTAATAACGTTATGAACCAAATTAAGAAAAATAGATGAAGTGATTGATCATGTTACGCATTCAGGATTCTTCAAGGCTAGGGAGAGGAGGTTTTAAAGATATTGATTTGGATGTTAAACTGGGAATTGACTTCTCGCTAATGATACATCTATCCTCTCAATTAAGGCTATTAGGGTGTTTGTCGATTTCTATGGCTTCTATGAACTTCCTATGGCACATATCTGAGGTTTTTCTCCTCGGTTGTAGGCACAGAGTGTGTAAGAGAATGAATTTAGCCCTCTAGTTATTGGGAGGTAGTTCGAAGGGAGAAACTTTGGGCTTAGAGACTCATCGAAAGGTTTTAGTCCCTGGTTGTAGGCTTTAGATAGTGTACGAAGTGATTTTGTTAGTTCAGTCACTTGGATAGCACTATGAGCATGTGATTTTGACTTGGTGGTCACTCGGACAAATCAACAAGAAAGCAACTTTGGTTCTTTTGTGTTTAGGGCAATATTAATAGGCATACTCCTCAGAGTGACTTTGCTATTATAGTTGATCATATAATGTCTTAGTAAGTGTGTCTTTGATATTTTCAATTTCTCACTGACAATACAAATGATAGAAACCCAATTTAGATATGAGGTTTTGCATCTTAGCATCAGTGATTTGTGGATTTGGGTTTCTCTGCTACATATCGATGGATCTAACTTCTCTGTTATTATGATACATCTATAAGTCTAGCATATTGTTACTTGTTTTTTATCATATGTATTGGGCTCGTTTTACTCACTGTTATAACTTTTTATCACGATCTGAGAAGAAGAAGAAGAATTTCAAGGATTTTCCGAATAGTGGGTTTTTCCTTGGTCGCGAACCAATCTTGTTGTCTCCATAAGTGTGCATGCTTTCTTCTAATGTTCATTTTATATTCTTCTACATTGATGATGATGGTGACATTGTTTCTTTCTATTTTATTGCACATGTTGATGTATAATAGTGTAGATCTGAATAATGAAATAATAATATAGGGTGAACTTAAAGTATTAATGGTGAAATACAACTATCATAGTAAAAAACAATGTTTCTGTAAGGAAAATTAACGTGGAATCAGAGCTAGGTTGAATAAAATCCATGGAAATCATCGTGATGATGACACCATTGATGGAAGCAACAAGAGGATGGTGGAAACCTATAAGAATTGTATGGTTTACAAAAAACCCTAGGCATGTTGATGGTTAGGGTTTGATGTATTATATGAGGCTAGGGATGGAAAGAAAATCTTGGTCTATGGTAAAGTCTTTAGATTTGATGTATGAAACTCTAGCATGATCTATGTGCAGATGCTCAACCACTCGTGGAAGATTTGATGGAGTTCTAGATGGGATAGCCCTTAGGAGGTTTAGTTGGATACTTGAAGACAAAATTCGTATATGGAACATGGACACTAATGACTCTTGAAAATTGAATTGAGAGGGGGAGGATCACCTCTCATTGAAGATATGCATTTCTTGACTTATGATGCTTCTTACTTATAGATATTATGATTATGTTCATTTGATTATATGGATGTTTCTAACCTCCATGATGATATGTGATGAGTAGGTCCTTCGTAAGGATTCTTTTGACATGCATATCTGGAAATAAGTAAAGAGGTACTTGATGAAAATATGAAAAAATACTTCAAGTAGCTCATAGGTAATGAGCACATGCTCTAGTATTTGAATACTACAAGATATGAATGGTATGTATTGTTTCAACTATTGACTTGGTAAGCACTAAGGTTGAATGAGAATGATTCTTTATTTAATGGATCATACATGTATATGAAAGTGACTTGGATCTATGTTTCCTATGATGAAATGATGCACTTGGTATTGAACACTTTCATCTTCTTGAATTCATTGAAGTTATCTAATGTTGATACATTGATACAATTACATTGATACAATTAATAGTTGGCTAACATCTATGATCTATTTTTTGTATATCTTGATCCTAAAGAAGGATAGTACCTTGGCTCTATAAAATGATACTTTTCATAGAAGCATAGTTCATTTACTCCTATACATGATTCTGTTGTTAATTCTTGTGATAAGCACAATGAAAGCATACGGAAAGAGTGATTGACACTCTTGTTGTTTGAGCTAATTTGATCTCAATAGTCATGAGGAGCATGGTAACTTTGATATGAGAAGTATAAATATAAGATTGATATTATAGATCTCTTACTACCTATGGTCTTGTCTTGATCAAGTATGGTTAAACATGAAACAGTACGTTGATGGAGTGACTTGATAGAAAATGCTCTTGTGTTCATAATCTTTGAGATATGATGTTGCTTCTATTTGCTTCTTTGAGTCTAAAATTTTGATGAAACATTCATTTCATGATGTTGATAGCCATATGTTTATCATCTAATGAATATGTTGTTGTATGACTCAAGTCGAGACAGGTTAACTACATGAATGAAGATGAATGATGTAGATCCCCACGTAGAGGTAGAATCACTTCTCAAGATTCTTACCCTTATCACTACTTGTATTCTATGATTCTAAGGTATGATTTAAGTGCACCTGATAGAATTTATCTACAACATGACTTTAGATATGAAGCCCATATAGAAATTAGGGTTTATGTTCTAGTTGCACGCACAGATCTAGGATATCTCGTCCCTAGTCACACTCATGCTAAGGTCTAAACGATGGCAAGACAACTATAGTGGTTCCCATGCTAGCTAGAAGAGAGACACTAGAGGTTTGACTCCAGTTGACCATCATTTCAAGATTTCTAAAGATGTCTAAACTCTGAATTATGATGTCCTTGACATATTCTTCCACTATTAATTTATTTTTGAAGCTGTTGAGTTAAATTGTTGATCATATAATGAAGTATTTTCCTTGAAATCAGATAGTCACCTGAAATACATGAGGACCAAAGATGTATTGTAGATAAGACAAATATTATCTAACAGGAAAAGGTTCAATGATTGCCATAACATTAACATGCAGACTAAATTTTTGTCTGTAGGTGACGAGGACATATAGATGGATATGTCATTATATGAAGGTGGGTCTCCATTTTCCTCACATTTATGTCTCATCCCATGCTTGCTCTGCACAATGAAGTATGAAAACTTATTTCACACATGCTATATCTAGGCACACCTCCTCCACACACGCTCTAGGCTAGACTCCACACACTTTTATTAATAATATTACTTGTAATATTTTAGTGATAAAAAATACATATCACTAGTCAATTGAGTAAACGTTGTGTGGAGTGCACAGAAAATTGTGCACAAAATCGTGTTTCATTGAGCATAAGCTTTGTTTATAGGACATGCAGAAGCGTAAACCATCAATTTGCCATTCTGTTGCTAGAGTGTGCAAGTGAAAAAATAATTATATTGCATCATATTACTCAATGTTACTTCTGCACATTATATTGGATTTAGAGCATGACTATCTTCTTGATTTAGAAGTCTTACGTCAGCTGCTTCTAGATCCCAATCCTCGATGAGGGGAGGGTGTGTGGGGGGCTTGCCTCCCCACTATTGTTGAATGGGGGTCTACGGGGGGAAGTTGAGATAATATAATTTCATAGTGAATATGGGTCATTCATTAGGCGGATGATCTGATGGTAAAACTTATGAGGAAATTTTGTTGCAGATATGTATTTTTATTATGAGCAAGAAAGAGATAGTAGACTCTGTGAGAGTGAAGAGGAAAATATAATGGATCTGTTGTATATTGTATGTCTTTATTTTGTTGTATAATATAAAATGAAGGATTGGCTGTTTCTTCGTGGATGTAGTCCACATTGGGTGAACCACATATATATGTGTCTCTCTTGTTTTATGCATTTTTGTATTTGTTTTTCCACAATATTTTGTGTATTTATTTGCTCCATTAATTAATTTCTAACACCTTTGTTTTGTTGGACATGCTTCATTTTTTACACATTCTTCATTCTATATAGAAAAAACTTTTTTCTTAGCTTTAGCAAGTGTTGTATCGTATGGCTATATATGTAAATGTTTTGAATGAAAGAGTTTAAAAATAAACCAAAGAAATGCTTTTTCCTAGTGTGTAAAGGAGTTGCGTCTGTGTACAACTATTAGAAAATGCTTGTGTACATAACTTTCACTTTGTTAAAATAAAAAATCATGGTCAATTGATATAGTGAAAAATACATCGTTGATTTTTTCTTAAGCCTAAGCGGTATCTTCAATTTGTATTCGCTTTGGATTCTTTATGTTCAACATTTGGTTCTTTTCATATGATATTTAGAGATGCCATTCAGGCATAATTGAAATTCAAATGTGTGCTTATCTATGCTTAATCATTCTACAAAATTAGGAAACTCTTGGACTTTCCCCTTTTCAAATAGGGTCATATTTCCCAAGCCCTCACAAAGGCATACAAACAATTTTTCCATGTTCTTCCAAGATTTATAGTACTCGTAAAGAGGAGGTAGTATCAACTTGTCAAGGAATACAGACTTAAGGTGGTGAAAATACTAATAGGCCTTTAAGTACTGCATTCTTTGTATTGTAATTGTACATCATAAGAACCTAAAGTTTTGGTATTGTATGTAAAAATGTTTGAAGAGAGTATTGACTTGCATGAAAGAACAAAGCAAGAGCTTTCACCTCAGAAACATATATTTGAGACCGACCTTGTTCTTCCATTGAACCTATAGTAATGTCCTAGTAGTGTAAAAGCTAAAAAGCTTAGATGTTATGCTGATAAAAATGCTTCCTTATTAAATTTGAAAATTTATTAACTGAGCAAATAATTATTCAATTCTTATGCAAGGAAAAGAGAATAAGTTTCAGGGATGACCTGTATGAATTGAAACAAATTGAAACTTAGATGTATGCTTTAGTGCCAACCATTTTGTGCGTATAGCATCCTCGTTGGCAGGCATGAAAAGCCTCTTATCAATGGCAGTATCCCAGCTTTCCAGACGCAAGTCTAGATCATGCATCACATCATTTCGATTAAAGAAAAGCTCGCTAGCACAATCAAATGAGATGGCTAGATTCTTGATACATCAAAACTTGTACTAACCAAAGGTAGTGATCTAAAAAACATATTTACCTTTATGAGCTAACACATTGATTTATCTTACCTTCTTGATTTCTAATTATTTTTTTGCCTCTACTTTTTTGCAAAGCTACTGCTCATCAAAGACTTTGATGGACAACAATGCTTAAAATTAAGTTGAGATAAGAAGAGAAAAAAACAATCAGCGAATTTATTGAAGGTAGCAAATCTAAGCAAGTTCCTCTCCTTGAATTTCTTGTGAGATTTAGGAGATTAGGACCTTCAAGTTCTAACAAGACAACAAAAGCATCTTTTGAAACTATTCCAAGGACATATACCCAAAGGAAATACTCAAGTCGAGACAGGTTAGCTACATGAATGAAGATGAATGATGCAAATCCCCAGGTATAGGTAGAATCACTTCTCAAGATTCTTTCCCTTTTCACTATTTGTATTCCTTGATGCTAAAGTATGATTTAAGTGCACAATATAATATTTATCTACAACATGAATTTAGATATGAAGCCCATATAGAAATTAGGGTTTCTGTTCTAGTCACAGTCACAGATCTAGGATATCGCATCCCTGGTCGCACTCATGCTAAGGCTCCCATGACGAGACAACTAAAGTGGATCCCATGCTAACCAGAAGAGAGAGGCCAGAGGTTTGACTCCCGTTGACCATCATTTGAAGATTTTTGAAGATGTCTAAACTCTGAATTATGATGTCCTTGACATATTCTTCCACTGTTAATTTATTTATGAAGCTGTTGAGGTAAATTGTTGATCATATAATGAAGTATTTTCCTTGAAATCAGATAGTCACTCGAAATATATGAGGACAAAAGATGTATTGTAGATAAGACAAATATTATCTAACAGGAAAAGGTTCAATGATTTCCACAAGATTTTATCAAACTCTAAAAAACATGGATTTACTTTAATCAAAATTTACCAAATTTTAAAAAAGCTTAAGTTTGTTGATATGTAAATATTTTTTTATTCCTATAAATTATTGATGGATATATGCTTAATATGGATTTATTCTCAACTCTAGATAAATATGTGCTTAAGATAGATCTATGCTAGTGTGTATAATAAAAGAATGTATATATTGAAAAAATTGATTTAAATTTAGAACCACACAGCTGTCTAAATTAAAATTAAATTAAAGAAAACTTTAAATACCAATATCCATTACAAAAGGGTGATAATTAGGTTTCCCTCACAAACCAACCATGTAATGTTGGCTATCAATATGCAGCCCAACCCTCCTTGGAGGCCTGAGTGCAAACCAAAAATTCTTTCTCCATATGGTTCCTTCAAAATTGGCCTTCTTGTTAATAATATCTTTAACCTTTGGAACAAATCTTCACATTTTTCAGTCCAAATGAGCTTCTTGTTCTTTCCTTGGAGCTTGGTAATATGGTTTTCCATATTAAAAAACGCTTAGACAAATATGCTATAATAGAAGACCATGCCCATAAAACATTGTATTTCATGAACATTGGTTGGTGTTGGCCATTCCATGATTGTGTATTTGCTCATAATAAAAATTGACAGCACTTGAATGAATTTTGAGGGCTTCAATTCGATAAAAGAGTAAAATTTGAAATTTCATCACCACATTTGGCCCAAAAGTGTAAACCATCTTCGTACATTCACCCATTAACCATGTGTATATGCCCGTGTTAGAAAAGGATTACCCTCTGAGATCAATGTGACTAAAGGACATTGGAGTCATTGACATGTTTTGGACTAGAAACACATTCCATTAAAATATAAGCTTTGTCACGAGTATCGTTACTTTGCTCGTGTGTTGAATGTTATGTTGAAACTATTTATACACTCAAAAACGTATTTTAAACAACAAAAAAATGACATTTTTTTTTTTAATTATATAGCTAGATTCCCATAAAAAAACTATTTAGTCTACACCTTGTACTCTATATATATCTAACCAGTTACCATGAACTATCTAGTTGAAATCAAGACCTTTGGATTGAAACCCTATTTCTTGGATGTGGAGACTAATCACGCTCCCATTCTTCTTCATTTGCAAATCTTTAGGACACACTCGATCCGTGTTGGCTCTGCACTCCATGGACTCGCAGGGGTGGCATTTACTAATATTAGTGGCGGAATAGCTTGCAACCAATGACATTGGAAGATTGTAGCCCTTCTCCAATGTAACTGAAAAAATGGCAGGCTTCACTATTCTACACAGAAGTTTGAAGTATGCTTTTGTGATTGCCATTATATTTTGAATCTCACCTTTACAATGCAGCTTTCCTCCACAATCACCGAAATCATAGGTTACAATCCCTTGGGAACTGAAGACACAACGAGTCTTGCTCCAAACGGATCTCGTCCAGAATGGATCTACCTTCCATGAATATGACTCTCCTGCTCTCACTTTCATCATCATTTAAGGAGGAACTTTATTTGACCCCAGGCCAGACTGGAAGTGCGCAGTTGTTCACCACCCTTATTGTTTTATAAGGCATAGGTGACTCTATTCAGATTCCATTAATTTGTTTAGTAAAAATTATTTAAGAAAACATAATAACATTATTACTCTACAGATTTGAGACAAGCATTAGGAACCATTCAATTTGACAATGATAATTTTACCTGCAACACAAGAACAGAGAAAATATGTAAATGTAATAAGAAATAAAGCCCTCCATGTCATTGTCATTGTTAACTGATTCCCTGAATTTTCTTTCACGATTTTTTGTTGCTCGCAACTTCAGCGTTAACCGAGATTTGAAAACAAATAGAAATGAGAGGTGAAAGGAATTATATAGTCCATGATGGAGAAATGACAGGGCATGAAATGACATAGGGCACATCTCTAACCCACTAACACACAAGATTCATGGGCTTTAACAAACAACAAAGAGACGATTTTTTCTTTTCCATTTTTATGATCAATTTTAATTGAAATCAAATCTGGTAGAAATGCTTTTTTTAGGTCTTATAAGTTTTAGCGATGTATTTTTTTTAACATTGATATAACTAAATTATAATATTGGTCCATAATATAAGTAAATCATAATATTAAAATATTCATAGAAAAGTAAATCTGAATTCCTAGGAGTGAAGAAGGCTTTGAGTGATTTGAATTCCTAAAAACGAGATAGGCACCAACAAAAAATTCTAACGAAAAGTGGAATAGCAATTTTTTGTTTGAAGCCTCACGAGAAGAGTGAACTTAAAATTTCGGTCTTGTATCATATTTCAACCCATAAATGTCTACACTATATAATGTGTTTAAATTTTGTATGAACAAAATTATTTATATTATATTTAAGTTATATGAATTATAAAATAAAATGGGTACCTAATAATTAGATGTATGACTAACTTGTATATTAAATAAAATTTAAAAAAAAAAAAAATTAAATTAAATTTATTTTTAAATTAAAATGTATGAAACAAATATGACCAAGTTTGTTAATATGTATTTCTTTTAAATATCAAAAATTATATTTAAAATCTAGTTATTAAATTAAATAAAATCAAAAATATTGAAAAAACAAAAATGAAAAAGCAACATATAGGGAACGATCAAATTAGTTAACACCTAATTTTTTTAATATGAAAAATTGCACTCAAAATTTGATTCATTAATTGATATCTCATATCTCACTTGAAAAAAAGTTCCACCTTTTAGAAAAAAAATATTTTAAAAAAATTAAATTGAATTAAATAAATAAATATATGAAATATAGTAAAACTCCTTAAAGTTATATATGAAAAAAAATAATTGTTAGTATTTTTTTCTTTTAAATATTAAAAATTTTACCCATAATTATTTGACATCACACTTTAACTAAAAAATATTCGGCATAATGCGTTTGAATTTTATTCACACTAAATTATTTATAATAAATACATTTCATGGGAATTAATAATTTATTATTGATAGATAATACTTTAAATTTATTAATAGTATTTGTATTGAATATAATTTATATATAATAAATTATTGTTAATTTTGACGATGAGCTTAATTAGTCTAGTTCCAATGGCTAAAGTGTATTTTCTGTTGAGAGGACATGGGTTCAATTCTCTCAACACCTTTAGGGTGAGGCTCTATTGTTTACCCCGGACAAATACAAATATTACATGGACCTAACAACGAGTGATCACATGTTCACATTAAAAAAAACACAATTGTTAAAATGATAGTTTGAGTTATTAACTCTCCATAGTATCAGAGTCCCTACATTTCTACACTTCTTGCAAGGAAAATTTAGGGCGTAGTATTCATAGGAGTTGGCTAATTGATCATGGTTTTCAAAAAACAAAAATTCACAATGCATTTTCCAAAGAATTGTTAGTCATAAAATTATTTTAGCTTGAAATAAATAAAATTTTATATATACTATATAAAATCTTTACAGATTTAACTATTTTTATAAAAATAACTTCAAGCATTTTATAGTTTACATATTAGAAACAAGGAAGATTCTTCAATGTTTATAAAATTTTCTATAAATTTCCATAAAAAATTTCCTAGGCTTTTATATATATAAATTTTATGAATTTCCATAAAACAATTCCTTGACTTTATATATATATATATATATATAATATATATATATATATACATATATACAACTTCCAAAATTTTCTTTAAATTTCCATAAACAATTTCTTGACTTGTTATATATATACAATTTAACCAAAAAAATTTCACTGAATTCCAGCAAAAAAAACACACCAAAACATATATTAATTTGACAATGTCTTTTTGGATGTGGTAGTATAGATGTCATATGATTTGAAGCTTTTCTTGGCATATTTTCATGTCAAATTTCAATAAAATTTTGTAGTGAATGATTGGAATCACAAGGGCCCTTATGGTCTTTTAGGGTGATGAAAACACACATGCAATAAAAAAAGATTTTTAAAGAACAAAATATCACAATTTAATCAAAAATATTTTCATTGTAACCAAAAACTTGAAAATCTATAATAATTAAACAATTCTATATTTTTTGAATATTTTCTTGGCACATTTTTTGGTATAATTTGATCCAATGATTCATATTTTCTTGGCACATTTTTTGGTATAATTTGACCCAATGATTCATTGGAATGACAATTCTGAGTTATTAACTTTCAACAATACAAAGCTCCTAGGGATTTTTAGAGTTTCAACTCCATATTTTTTAATATTTTCTTGGCACATTTTTTTTTATAATTTGACCCAATGATTCATTGGAATGACAAGATTTAGCTATTAAATTTCCACAATCCAAATACCCTAGTGATTTTTAAAGTTTGGACTCCATATATGTAGTAAAATCTGCATTTTAAACAACAAAATATCACAATTTAACAAAACTATTTTCACTAACTTCTAACCAAAAACTCCAAAACTCATAATAATTAGACAAAACCTTCTTGTATCATTTACATGTGTTAGATTCAAATATGAAATGGTTATATGTGAAATAATTATTAATCTCATTTGGTCAATTAAGAGATATGGGATATGTATGCGTGGATTTGATTATTAAGAAATATGTATTCTAGTATAGATCCATCTTTACCACGAATATACCAATATCTGAGAAGGATCAAATTTTTTGAGGTGAAAGCTTCTTTTATAGTGAAAATTTTGAATAAAATGTTTACATCTCTACAATTCTATCATATTAATGAACTACTTCGTTAATTGATCCCAATATTAATGAACTACTTCAAGCTTACATCCATTTTTATAGCTTTAATATCATTGAGAAATATGATATTGTCCAGTGACATTCCACTGTTTGTTTAACGATTTGTCTCAACAACACTGCAATCTCTCAATCCTCATCTTACTTAGAGAGCCAAAATAGAAGGAGTAGTGGTTGGACCTAGTAATGTCACTAGACCTAGTAATGTCCTCCTCGCAATTTTGTAAAAAAAATCAAAGATGGGAATTCCCAAGAGATTATAAGACTCTAGAAATACAACAATTATCAACTAACATGTGTAGCACACAACTTAGATGACCAATCACAAGAAGCATTGAAAGTATAGTCCCATGTGTAGGGATGATTTGAGTCAAAAAGTTTCTGAACATTTTGATAAGTTAAAAGATGTAAATATGAAGTTAGAGAAAATTATGGAAGTAGTAGTAGATTTAAAGGTTAGCCTCGAGAATCTAGTTAGAAGAAGCAATTACTTACTGCAGCAGAAGTTTATAGCAAGACATTCTAGCTAGAAGAAAAGAACCCTAAAAAGGAAAATACTCCACTATTTCTTAAACAGTTCTCTGTACATAATCCCATAAATTTTAAATTAAAAAATGTTATTTCATTTGTTAGAGAAAGATTGGCTTTAGTCCAATCACAAATTTATATATATATTATATAATATATATTATATATATTATATATATATTATATTATATATAATATATATATATATATATAGATATAAGATATATACCACTTGTAATTTTTCATTCTTTATGTTACATTTTTTAATGTATAAAATGAATCAAAACTTACTTGGACATAAAATAGAGAGATTGCTTAAAATGTTTTAACTGCCAAAAAGTAAAATTTTTCAATTGTTTTATATAATGTATATATGCTTCTTTTAAAACTTTTAACTACTTTATTTCTCTATAAAGTTGATATAAGATTATGTTGTTTTATATGGTTGAGCCTGAGAGGAAGATATTTTTACTACTTCTCCTTATTATGGTCACTTAGAAAGATTATTGATGTTTTCTAATACTTTTAACTAAAAAAACCAAACACATATATTCATTTTTATTTTTTTATTATATCTCACGCATTTTATTATTATCTAATTAATTAATATTTTTTTTTTTTTAAAGGGACATATGTCAACTCCATGTTCAATGTGGACATACATACACATTTCTCTCATATTGGGCTGTAGAATTAACTTTTAAGTACTTTAACATAAGATTTTGTTGTTTTATATGCACATTGAGATGTTTGATTTATGGTTGACAGTGAGAGTCAAATTTTTACCACTTCTCCTCAGTATGGTGAGATATTATTGATGTTTTATAATATTTTTAGTTAAACAAACCAGACACCTATATTAATTTTTTGTATTATTATATATGATGGTTTTTATTATTATTTCTTTATTTATTTAATTTTAAAAGTGATACATGTCAACTGCAAGTTGAAGAGAGACATAATTACACATATCTCTCATAATGGGTTGTAGAATGAGCCTCTAGGATCAACCAATATAGATCCATCAATCTAGCAAGAGCCAAGAAGGATAAATTCTCCTCGGCTGAAAACATCTTTTAGAGTGGAAAATTTGAATAAAATTTTTACACCTAGACAAATTTGATCATATATCTATATATAAATTGTAATTTTCATCATTATTTAATGTTTAAAATGGATCAAAACTTACTTGAGCATAAAATAATGAGAAGTGCTTAAAATGTTTTAGCTATAATTTTTTTGTTTCAATTGATTTACATAATGTATATATAGTTTTATTTATCTTTTAACTAATTTTTTTTTTGTGAACTTGGTGGTGCTTCCTCTATTAATATTAACTATTCAAAAATCAGAACTTCCATTTGTTCTAGGTGGCTTACTTTCTAGGAGGAAACTAGATAGCCACCTGTCTGCATTAAACCCTATCCAAAATTTGAAAAGGTCTTTCTCTATCCATTTAGCAACATTGTCTTTACTATGTATACTACTATTCAGATTAAACAAGTAAAGGTTATTCATCAAAACTTTATCAGAAATGTATTGGACCTGTGCTTCATTCCTCGTTTGAAGATATTATTGGGGCTGGTGCTTTTGCACTAGAGCTAAGAATCTTGCTCCTCTTCATGTGTTGTAGTGTTTGCTCAATTCTTCCCAAAGTCAAGTTGTTTCTATAAGTTTGTATCTGGACTATTGCAATCTCCCTAAGGAGTTCTGCCCTAACAGGATCCTTTTCCTTGGCATCCTCCTTTGCCTCTAGTTCTCTGCTATCTACTTGTTCCCGATTAAGAGTCATGGCCCAGGCCACCATGTTCTTCATGACCCAATAATTTTGTATTGTCTGTCTGAAGAGGGAGTGCCATCCTTGAGATTTCCCTGGATTTGGAACCATACTCTCCCACTCGTCCATGGGGATATCTTGGTTCCTTATGTTGTCGTTTACTTCTCTCTCCCATCTAGCAATCTGTGCTCTGATGTCTGGTGGGTTCCCTGCCATGTAGGTTTCCTGACTTTCTCTTATTCTTTCATTGCTCTTTTTGTGAGCCACTCACTCCCTCTACCATCTTTTTGTCTCTCTTGCCCTCCCTAGCTAACATGTTGTCTGCGTGCCTACTGTTGGCCACTTGTTTTTGTTCAGTGTGCTAGGCGTGGTGTGAGGTGTGAGGTGAGAGTTCCATGGATATTGAACCATACTCTCCCACTCCTTCATGGCGATGTCTTGGTTCCTTATGTTGTCTTTTAGTCCTCTCTGCCATCCAGCAATCTGGGCTCTGATGTTTGGTGGGTTCCCTGTGATGTAGGTTTCCTGACTTTCTCCCATTCTTTCTTTGCTCTTTGTTTGAGCCACTTGCTCCCTCTACCATCTTTTTGTCTCTCTTGCCCTCCCTGATCACCATGTTGTCCGTGTTCCTACTGCTGGCCGCTTCTTTTTGTTCACTATGCCGGGCGTGGTGTGAGGTGAGACCTATGACATAACTATTACGATTATCAGTTTGATAATTATAAAACAAATAAATTTCCCTTTTACTTGTGCCCCTTTTATTATCCCTTTTAGTGCCAGAACTTATGCTATGTGAGATTTCTTTTAGAATTTCCCCATTCCTCTCATATTTATGGGTTCTTTCCATTCTTACTATTCTTGAACTTTTTCCCTCACGGTAACATACGTTGCTCAAATAGCATTGCCGAGGCGTCCGCTTAAGGTCACCCCCAGGGTAGGCTGGTTTACTATTTATCGCATCGCAAGGAGTCTTGGTCATGGATATGTTTTCCCTGAGAATGTTGACCCTATTTTCTTCCACCACTAGATGTCTTATGTTTCCTTGTTTCCCTATTTTCTTGGTTCTATTTTCTCTTCAAGGTTTTTCCTTTTTTTCTTCTAGTTTTATCTGGGAGTTTCCAAAGGTGATCGTTATGATCTCATTGTTCCTCATTTCCTTCTAAAAATTTGTTGTTGTGGAGACCTCTCCCTTCCTGGAATCTATTCTCTCCCTTCCTAACTTTCTCCCCAGGATTTTCATTATTCATTCTATAGTTTTCAGCCAACCAGTGTCCTAGAAATTCCTGAGTGCCTCCCTACCAGACTCATACGTTCTCGTGAAAAAATTTCCTAGATTAATGAAAAAATCCATCCTATGCCTTACGAAGCTAGTGGCCAGAGGATTAACATACCAACTTGCAGGACTAGCTCTGGTTCCATCTGTAGGTTGCACTGTCATTCTTCAGCCACCATTCCTTTCTCTGGTTCTCATCTCCTCCCTCTACATCGTTATTTCTATGGCTTATTTTCCCTTATGTTTTATTTCCCCTCCCCATTTTCGTATTTTCCGTTTGTCACCACGTGTCTGTCATCATTCCCTACACTAATCCCTATGTTGTCATCTTGGAAAGGTGAACCTCCATCATGACTTCCACCTCCTCACATTAACGCTCACTTACTCATGGCTACTCTTGCCTTATGATCAAGTCCCTCACCCTAGCACTTGTTGGCGTTATTCTGCCCACCCTCCTACTGGGGTTTTTCATCCTTGTTGTCCTCTTTATCTGTCTCCACCATCCTTATCTTGGGGGTTGTTCCTTCTCCGCCCTAGCAATCCACTTTCCTGCGCCCCTATCTTCTCACTCCATTTCCCTCACCTGTCCTTTCGCATACTTGGCCACTTCCTCCCCCTTCTCTCTCCCATCTCCCCCATTCCTCTTCCTCCCTTGTGTTACACCCCAATCAGTGGATCCCCTCCCCTTCCTTGTATTTTTCTAGGACTTTTACTAAGCTTTCCATCTCCTCCATATGATGTATCTCTTCGTCGTTTATGTCTACATTTCTTCCTACCTGGCTACTTCCCCAATTTTCCAGGTTGTCAGATGCCACATTGCCTTTCCTTCGTATGCGTGTGGGGAGGATGTAGTCTATCTATCTGGTTAGTTTGCCAATCTCCTACACTAGCCATGCGGTTCTCCAACTTCGAATGATCTTCTCCAACTGAGTTTCTTGTTGTAGCCTTTTTACAATTTCAGTCGCCATTTTCAAATTTCCTTCAGCTTGTAATTTTTGATATTTCTCTCTTATTGCGCTTTCTAGCCCTTTTTTCATGGCGTGAAGCTCAACTTCGTTACTTTTCGTGTTGGGACAGTCCATCGCGTAGATTATAAGTGTCCTCCCCTATCGTCTCTAAATACTCGACCTGTCCCTGCCTCACCAAGATTCCCTTTAGCAACGCCATCGAAGTTTAGTTTGATGCAATCCTTTTATGGCCTTCTGAATTGGTTTACTTCCTTCTCTTTGCTAGCTTGGTGCTTCCTAGAAAGAATATGCAACGTGCTTCATTTTAGTTTCAGGTGGGTCATTATCTTTGTTTCCTTCGGGTTAGTTTTCAAGTCCTCCTCAAACCAATTCTCTATAAGAATAGTCTCTCTAATGTTTTGGATTATCTGGTTCCATTTTTATGCTTTTGCTCTACCATCGTCCTTGAATATTAGTTTTTTGCATTCTTTCCATATATTCCACATGAAAAATCCTCGTGAGAGTCTCCAAGCATGGTTGAGGATCATGTTTTGGTATGGTTTTTTCTTCTAGTTCTCTATTTTTGCTTAGATGTTGTTTGGATTCCTATCTATAATTTCAAAAAGTTGATGGTGTTGTTTCCACAGGTTATCGTTCAAATTGCAAGGATTGTTAAGGTGCTCCATTTCGTCTTCCTTTTCTCAGCAAAGCACACATATCGATGGGTCTTGCATTCCTTTTTTTTGCAATTGGTCCCATGTTAATTCTCGCCCATGGCTCAGGATGCAGATGAAGAAGGCTATCTTCGGCCATGTTTCTACATCCTTTAAATAATTTATTTCTGTAAATGGATATAATATTATGTTGTTTTATGTGTATAAAATATTTTATTTATGGTTTATAGTGAGACGGAAATATTTTTACCACTTCTCCTGAGTATGACCACTAAGAGAAAGGATTGATGTTTTATAATACCTTAAATTAAACAAACATATTTAGTTTTTTTTTTTTTATTTTGTTAATCCAGTCACTTGGATAGCACTACGAGCGTGTGATTTTGACTTGGTGGTCACTCGGACAGATCAACAAGAGAGCAACTTTGGTTCTTCTGTGTTCAAGGCAATATTAATAGGCATACTCCTCAGAGTGACTTTGTTATTATATTTGCTCATATAATGTCTTAGTAAGTGTGACTTTGAGGTTTTCAATTGCTCACAGACAATACTAATGATAGAAACCCAATTTAGATCTGAGGTTTTGGCATCTCAGCATCAGTGATTTGTGGATTTGGGTTTCTCTGCTACATATCAGTGGATCTAACTTTCTCTGTTGTTATGATACATCTATAGGTCTAGCATATTGTTACCTATTGTTGATCATATGTATTGGGCTCGTTTTACTCACTGTTATAACTTTTTATCACGATCTAAGAAGAAGAAGAAGAATATTTTCAAGGATTTTCCCAATAGTGGGTTTTTCCTTGGTCGCAAACCAATCTCGTTGTCTCTATAAGTGTGCATGCTTTCTTCTAATGTTCCTTTTATATTCTTCTACATTGATGATGATGGTTACGTTGTTTCTTTCTATTTTATTGCACATGTTGATGTATAATAGTGTAGATCTGAATAATGAAATAATAATATAGGGTGAACTTAAAGTGTTAATGGTGAAATATATCTATCATAGTAAAGAAAAATGTTTCCTTAAGGAAACTTCACATGGATTCAGAGCGAGGTGGAATAAAATCCATGGAAATCATCGTGATGATGACACCATTGATGGAAGCAACAAGAGGATGGTGGAAACCTATAAGAATTGTAGGGTTTACAAAAAACCCTAGGCATATTGATGATTAGGGTTTGATGTATTATATGAGGATAGGGATGGAAAGAAAATCTTGGCCTATGGTAAAGTCTTTAGATTTGATGTATGAAACTCTAGCATGATCTATGTGCAGATGCTCAACCACTCATGGAAGATTTGAAGAAGTTCCAGATGGGATAACACTTAGGAGGTATGGTTGGATACTTGGAGACAACATTGGTATATGGAACATGGACATTGATGACTCTTGAATGTTGATTTGGGAGGGAGAGAATCACCTCTCATTGAAGATATGCATTTCTTGACTTATGATGCTTCTTACTTATAGATATTATGATTATGTTTATTTGATTATATGGATGTTTCTAACCTTCATGATCATATGTGGTGAGTAGGTCCTTCGTAAAAATTCTTTTGAGATGAATATCTAGAAATTAATAAAGAGGTACTTGATGAAAATATGAAAAATTACTTCAAGCAGCTCATGGGTAATTAGCACATGTTCTAGTGTTTGAATACTACAAGATATGGATGGAATGTTGTGTTTCAACTATTGACTTGGTAAGCCCTAAGGTTGGATGAGAATGATTATTTATTTAATGGACCATACATGTATATCAAAGTGACTTGGATCTATGTTTCCTATGATGAAACAGTGCACTTCGTATTGAACACTTTGATCTTCTTGAATTCAATGAAGTTATCTAATGTTGATACATTGATGCAATTACATTGATACAATTAATAGTTGGCTAACATCTATGATCTATTTTTTGTATATCTTGATCCTAAAGATGGATAGCACCTTGGCTCTATAAAATGATACTTTTCATATAAACATATTTCATTGACTCCTATACATGATTCTGTTGTTAATTCTTGTGACAAGCACGATGAAAGCATATGGAAAGAGTGATTGACACTCTTGTTGTTTGACCTAATTTGATCTCATTAGTCATGAGGAGCATGGAAACTTTGATATGAGAAGTATAACTATAATATTGATATTCTATATCTCTTACTACCTATGGTCTTGTTTTATGAAATATGGTTAAACATGAAACAGTAAGTTGATGGAGTGATTTGATAGAAAATGCTCTTGTGTTCATAATCTTTGAGATATGATGTTGCTTCTATTTGCTTCTTTGAGTCTAAAATTTTGATGAAATATTGATTTCATGATGTTGATAGCCATATGTTCATCATCTAACAAATATGTTGTTGTATGACTTAAGTCGAGACAGGTTCACTACATGAATGGAGATGAATGATGTAGATCCCTAGGTAGAGGTAGAATCACTTCTCAAGATTCTTACCCTTATCACTACTTTTATTCTATGATTCTGAAGTATGATTTAAGTGCACCTGATAGTATTTATCTACAACATGACTTTAGATATGAAGCCCATATAGAAATTAGGGTTTATGTTCTAGTTGCACTCACGGTTATAGGATATCTCGTCCCTGGTCACACTCATGCTAAGGCCTAGACAACGACAAGACAACTATAGTGGCTCCCATGCTAAATATAAGAGAGACGTCAGAGGTTTGACTCCTGTTAACCATCATTTGAAGATTTCTAAAGATGTCTAAACCCTGAATTATGATGTCCTTGACATATTCTTCCACTATTAATTTATTTCTGAAGCTGTTGAGTTAAATTGTTGATCATATAATGAAGTATTTTCCTTGAAATCAGATAGTCACCTGAAATATATGAGGACCAAAGATGTATTTTAGATAAGACAAATATTGTCTAACATGAAAAGGTTCAATGATTGCCATAACATGAACATGCAGAATAATTTTTTTTTTGCAAGTGACAAGGACATATAGATGGATATGTCACTATATCTTAGATACAAGGGTTGGCATGATTTGGCCTTACTGGTATATATGAAAAGTTTTTCTTCATGATGTTTGACAATAACTTTGAGTTCAATATTGAGAGGTGCTTTGACTATATATCTCTCTTCAATAACATTTGGACATGACATGATGTCTAGTGATATGATTTGATGATTTTTGATTTTCCCTAATATCGATAATATGTGGGCACGATGACTCATTGGCCTCCTCATTCTTAGCACAATAGTTGAAATAATGAGAGTTACGATTTCGCACGAAAAATGGAACATGCATGACTCAGCCTTGACATATGCATTTACACCTAGTGATAGGATGAGTTATATTATGCTTATGAGAATGACTTGATAAAGTTTAGATTGATAATGCATGACTTATTGGCATGATGAAGTCATGATTTCATATGAGATACACCTACCTCCTAGTTGAAAGTAATAATACTTTGATAATGGTCATCATATGGGTTCTAAACTCTGATGAGTTGACTTTGTTGTTGATGGTACAACATTGAGTTATGTAAGTATGATAATGTTGGCATTATCGTTAGAGCATTGCAATCCATATATTTTTAGATTTGAGAGTTATATGATGAAGTTACAATGATGAGTTCCAAAGTATGGCTTTGATATTGATTATGGTTTTGGTTTTATATCCTCATGATCTACTTGTTAGAGGAGATGAACCTATGATGATATAATCAGAGGGAGAAGGATTGTGAAGGCCAAAATAATGTATCATGGCACGATGAATCAATTTCTAGAATTTGAAGAGAAATTCCATATTTCAAAGTTATTGGAAAATGTCATGAAAAAAAAAAAAATCCTTGGATACACTTATTTGAAGTTCAATATGTTGCTGAACTTGACATGGAATCTGAAAGTTGGAGCATTGATGTTCTGTTTTGAACTTCCATTTGTAGATGTATGATGTGCATAATGAATTCATGAGTGTTTCTTCACTCACATAGAGTAACCATCGAGCATGCTTTGGAATATCTGCATAAGGTGTTATATTTTGAGAATGTGATATTTCTCCTATGATATATACCTACAAAGATGTATTGCTAATACTTGAGATTATTGTTGATATGGACATTCGAATGCTACTTTAGCATGAGATCTGCCATGATATATTAGATGAGAGGTCAATAGCATGACCAAGGTTTATCATGATGTTGCTAGAATAGCTAGCTATGAGGCAAGATATAAAAGCTCCTTAGAAGAGTTGTTTGAGCATGATCTCAATATGACAAGGATACCATGAATACATTGTGATGATCCAATTGGAGGTAAGCTCCATATCTATGGTTGGGACCAAGGTACTCGCATATATTGAGACAATACAATATTCAAAACAAGATTAGACTTACAGTTGGCCCCTCCATGAGAGGGAGGATGATTATGGTATCCTTTTATGATTCATATGATTACATATGATTTGAAATTATATTTGATTTGATGTTCTATATGAACAAGAAACAATTGTTATTGAGGAAATATGATGATGAGAAAATATTATTGATAATATTTTAATTGTAAATAATGTGTGTGTTCGTATTTCCGAATATATTTGAAATTAGGCATATATGCAGAAGTGGGGAGGAAGTCCATTGCCTAGAGGAAGATTTCAATGTGTGCATAGTTGCACTTTGCGCTAAAGGACTTTATGGCTAATGTTTTAGTATTAAACAATGCATATTTTTTTATGGCAATAATACCAAAGAAAACATTGGAATTTTATGATATTGTTGCTAATATTTTAGTCATAAATAATGTGTATCTCCTTGTTTCTACAACTACTTAAAGTGGGTTTTCATTTTTCTCATATTTATGTCTCGTCCCATGATTGCTTTGCACAATGAAGTATGAAAAACGTATTCCACACATGCTATATCTAGGCACACCTCCTCCACACACCCTCTGGGCTCGACTCCACACACTTTTATTACTAATATTACTCGTAATATTTTAGTGATAAACAATACATATCACTAGTCAATTGAGTAAAAGTTGTGTGGAGTGCACACAAAATTGTGCACAAAACCGTGTTTCATTGAGCATAAGCTTTGTTTATAGGACATGCAGAAGTGTAAACCATCAATTTTCCATTCTGTTGCTAGAGTGTGCAAGTGAAAAAATAATTATATTGCATCATATTACTCAATGTTGCTTCTGCACATTCTATTGGATTTGGAGGGTGGCTCTCTTCTTGATTCAGAGGTCTTATCTCAGCCGCTTCTAGATCCCAATCCTCGACGGGGGTAGGTGTTATAGACGTTTTTGGGCACTTCAAACCCAATCATAAATTTCCATAAATTGAGGGCTCGTAAGTCCCTAAACGTATTGCTTCACTACCTAAAGGAACAAGGTCATAAATGGTTAAAACTAGACCATACTAAAAACCCATTGCAGAGGGTGTGATGCATATCACCTTCCCAGTGTATAGGGTGTGATGCATACTGAATGGCTCCTCTGTAGGGTGCGATGGTCAGGAATGGAAAAATGGCAGAGACAAAATGCGAGGTGGAAGATCATGGAATCTTCCAGAAGCTTCCCCATTGACACTTGCGCCTCTGTTTTTGACCAGGGATGAGTAAGAGATCATGATTCTCCAAGTGGAAGTAGGAACTATCAGAGAGAGGACACTAATCAAGACCCCAGAAGATGACTCACCTCCCTATAATCATCTATATATGGATCCCTCATGACAGAGATCCAGAGGCTGAAATTTTGTATCTTATAGAGAAGTGTTGTTTGTTTTCTGGTGTACATTCATAGTGTTGGTTGATCTAAGCTTTACATGAGGTGAAGAAGGGCTTTCTAGATGGAGGATGATGTTGGGTCAGAACATATGGTTGTAATCTTCTTGCTACTTTTCATCTTAATAAAGCTATTCAAGTTTTCCTCCATGTTCTTGTATGTTTACTTATATATGCATTTTTATGGTTAACACACATCTGGTCTTGTGTTATTTATGAATATAGATATTTGTTCTTCAGTAGTATTATGTTACTGTGATTCCACAGGTGCTCTTTGAAGCTGGGTAGATGAAGAAGAAGCGGAAAAGCTCCATCAGGAAGGAGAGGAAATCAAGCACAAGACTAAGGTTGGTCTCCTTGGTTCCCCTCTTGTCTATTTTCATAAAGGAAAGCGAAAGTAGACTTTAGTTGTTTGTTTCTAAGATAGCTACCAGTCTTAGTGGGAATAGCAGCATCTGAGTGGACACTATTTTCGATAACAAAATGGCGACTCCACTGGGAAGCGACTAGATTGTTATTTAGCCTATCTTTGTTTATTTTATAAACTTATAGACGGAGCCTGAAGCCAAGCCAGCTAGCCTTCAAAATGAATTTTTCATACAAATGCAAAGTAGATCAATGTTTCTTGAGTCTATCTCCAAGTTTTTTCTATGAATTAAACAATCGATCTGCAAATAGTCTAATTTCCCTAAGTGGTGGCTCTAGTAACCTCCTTAGATCACCCCTATGTTTTACATATATTGAACATCACTTACTTAGCTTAAATCCCTGAACTGAATTGTAAATTGTGAGTAAAAACTTGTTTAAAGTCTCGCAATGGTACCATCGCACCCTGCATTCAAGGCATTCTGTATGCATCGCACTTCCCTAGTGGAGTAGGTGTGCTGCATACTGAATTCACAGTGTGACAGGTGCGATGATCAGGGAAGGTTAGCTTTACCTTCAGACTATGGTTTTTTCTCACTATTTTCAGTCCTATTCAGGAGTTTTGCAGCCTGTGGTCAGTGTATTTCTGTGAAAAACCCCTTCTCCTACATTATTTCGCCTCCTTAGTGCAAAGAACTGTAAGTGTTTTTATGTATTGTGCGCTATTTTGAGTTCTCTTTTGCAAAAAAGTAGCATATTCGAACTATCGTTTCTTGATCTGAAAGTGTCGTAGCTGTTGTTTTTAGTTTTAGAAGACAATCCCATTGTTCTTGGTAGTCGATTATATAGTTACTATTTCATATGATTTGAATTAGTAGTTTTTTAAAGTGTCGAAAAGCAATTTTCATTTCGAAATCGCAAAGTGTCTCTCTTACCTTCACTTCATTTTGAAAAGAAATTCGTTGAGTATTGTCACTTTGAAAGTAATTTAGATTTGCACATAGATTTCTTATCATCATTCATACATTAAGAAGGCTGAAAACAAATACATGCATGTGCATTTGCATTTTCACTGCTTGGTTTGATTTAGGACAGTGCATTTAATGTGTGCTCTGTGCAGAAAGATTCTTAACTTTATTTCCTTAGTATCTAGGATTTTCATTGTCAAAAGAAGATTAAATGTTTTTTTATCATCTTAGAATGCATTTTAGGAATTGTATACACATCACACAGTGATCCTGAAAGCCAAATTTTTAAGCAAGATCAACTTAAAATAAATTTAATGAATCTAACAACGCTTTGGAACCTAACGCACAACATCTAGAGGTCTAGGCTAGAGACGTATTTCAGCATCGTAAAACCTGG
>APFE031304617.1:0-14425 GCA_000404065.3 Pinus taeda | reverse complement strand
GTTAACACACATCTGGTCCTGTGTTATTTATGAATATAAATCTTTGTTCTTCGATAGTAGTATGTTGCTGTGATTCCATAGGTGCTCTTTGAAGCTGGGCAGACGAAGAAGAAGCGGCAAAGCTCTATCACGAAGGAGAGGAAATCAAGCACAAGACTAAGGTTGGTCTCCTTGGTTCCCCTCTTGTCTATTTTCATAAAGGAAAACGGAAGTAGACTTTACTTCTTTGTTTCTAAGATAGCGACTAGTCTTAGTGGGAATAGTGGCATCTGAGTGGACACTATTTCCAGTAACAGGAGGGGGTGTGGGGAGGCTTTCCTCCCCACTATTATTGCGTGGGGGGTCTAAGGGGCGAATCTAAGATAATATAAATTCGTAGTCAATATGGGTCATTCATTAGGCGGATGATCTGATGGTAAAACTTATGAGGAAATTTTGTTGCAGATATGTATTATTATTATGAGCAAGAAAGAGAGAGTAGACTGTGTGAGAGTGAAGAGGAAAACATAATGGATCTATTGTATATTTTATGTCTTTATTTTTTTGTATAATATAAAAGGAAGGATTGGCTGTTTCTTCGTGGATGTAGTCCACATTGGGTGAACCACGTATATTTGTGTCTCTCTTGTCCTATGCATTTTTGTATTTGTTTTTCCACAATATTTTGTGTATTTGTTTGCTTCATTAATTAATTTCTAACAAATTCGTCCTGTTGGGCATGCTTCATTTTTTACACATTCTTCATTGTATATAGAAAAAACTTTTTTCTTAGCTTTAGCAAGTGTTCTATTGAATGGCTATATATGTAAAAGTTTTAAATGAAAGAGTTTAAAAATAAATGAAAGAAATGATTTTTCCTAGCGTGTCAAGGAGTTGCGTCTGTGTACAACTATTAGAAAATGCTTGTGCAGCTAACTTCAAATTTGTTAAAATAAAAAATCATGGTCAATTGATATAGTGAAAAATGGATCCTTGATTTTTTAATGAGCCTAAGCGGTATCTTCAATTTGTATTCACTTTGGATTCTTTATGTTCAACATTTGGTTATTTTCATATGATATTTAGAGATGCCATTCAGACATAATTGAAATTCGAATGTGTGCTTATCTATGCTACGTCATTCTAAAAACTTAGTAAACTCTTGGACTTTCCCCTTGTCAAATAGAGTCATATTTCCCAAGCCCTCACAAAGGCATACAAACAATTTTTCCAAGTTCTTCTAGGATCTACAGTACTCGTAAAGAGGAGGTAGTATCAACTTCTCAAGGAATACAGACTTAAGGTGGTGAAAATACGAATAGGCCTTCAAGTACTACATTCTTTGAATTGTAATTGTACATCATAAGAACCTAAAGTTTTGGTATTGTATGTAAAAATGTTTGAATATAGTATTGACTTGCATCAAAGAACAAAGAAAGAGCTTTCACCTCAAAAAAAAATATTTGAGACCAACCTTGTTCTTCCATTGAACCTATAGTAATGTCCTAGAAATGTAAAAGCTAAAAAGTTGAGATGTTATGCTAATAAAAATGCTTCCCTATTAAATTTGAAAATTTAGTAAATTGAACAAATAATTATTCAATGCTTATGCAAGGAAAAGAGAATAACCTTCAGGGATGACCTGTATGAATTGAAACAAATTGAACCTTAGATGTATGCTTTAGTGCCAACCATTTTGTGTGAATAACATCCTCATTGGCAGGCATGAAAAGCCTCTTATCAATGGCAATATCCCAGCTTGCCAGATGCAAGTATAGATCATGCATCACATCATGTTGATTAAAGAAAAGCTCGCTAGCACAATCAAATGAGATGGCTAGATTCTTGATACATCAAAACATGTACTAACCAAAGGTACTCATCTGAAAAACACCTTTACCTTTATGAGCTAACACATTGATTTATCTTACCTTCTTGATTTCTATTTATTTTTTTGCCTCTACTTTTTCGCTAAGCTACTTCTCATCAAAGACATTGATGGACAACACCAATTAAAATTAAGTTGAGATAAGAAGAGAAAAAAACAATTAGCGAATTTATTGAAGGTAGAAAATCTAATCAAGTTCCTCACCTTGAATCGCTTGTGAGATTTAGGAGATTAAGACTTTCAAGTTCTAACAAGACCAAAAAAGCATATTTTGAAACTATTCCAAGGACATATACCCAAAGGAAATACTCAAGTCGAGACAGGTTAACTACATGAATGAAGATGAATGATGCAGACCCCCAGGTAGAGGTAGGATCACTTCTCAAGATTCTTACCCTTATCACTATTTGTATTCTATGATGCTAAAGTATGATTTAAGTGCACCTGATAGTATTTATATACAACATGACTTTAAATATGAAACCCATATAGAGATTAGGGTTTCTATTCTAGTCGCAGTCACAGATCTAGGATATCTCGTCCCTCGTCGCACTCATGCTAAGGCCTAGACAACGATGAGACAACTAAAGTGGCTCAGATGCTAACCAGGAGAGAGAGGCCAGAGGCTTGAATCTTGTTGACCATCATTTGAAGATTTCTGAAGATGTCTAAACTCAGAATTATGATGTCCTTGACATATTCTTCCACTATTAATTTATTTCTGAAGATGTTGAGGTAAATTGTTGATCACATAGTGAAGTATATTCCTTGAAATCAGATAGTCACCCGAAATATATGAGGACAAAAGATGTATTGTAGATAAGACAAATATTATCTAACAGGAAAAGGTTCAATGATTGCCATAAAAATTTATCAAACTCTAAAAAATATCGATTCACTTTAATCAAAATTTATCAAATTCTAAAAAAGATTAAGTTTGTTGATATGTAAATCTTTTTTTTATTCCTATAAATTATTGATAGATATATGCTTAATATGGATTTATTCTCAACTCTAGATAAATATGTGCTTAAGATAGATCTATGCTAGTGTGTATATTAAAAAAATGTATATATTAAAAAAAAATGATTTAAATTTAGAGCCACACATCTGTCTAAATTAAAATTAAATTAAAGGAAACTTTAAATACCAATATCCATTACAAAAGGGTGATAATTAGGTTTCCCTCACAAAACAACCATGTAATGTTGGCTATCAATATGCAGCCCAACCCCCCTTGGAGGCATGAGTGCAAACCAAAATTTCTTTCTCCATATGGTTCCTTGAAAATTGGCCTTCTTGTTAATAATATCTTTAACCTTTGGAACAATTCTTCACATTTTTCAGTCCAAATGAGCTTCTTTTCCTTTCCTTGGAGCTTAGTAATATGGTTTTCCATATTAAAAAATGCTTAGACAAATCTACTATAGTACAAGAACATGCCCATGAAACATTGTATTTCATGAGCATTGGTTGGTGTTGGCCATTCCATGATTGTGTATTTGCTCCTAATAAAACTTGACAACACCTGAATGAATTTTGAGGGCTTCAATTCGATAAAAGAGTAAAATTTGAAATTTCATCACCAGATTTGGCCCAAAAGTGTAAACCATCTTCATGCATTCACCCATTAACCATGTGTAGATGCCCGTGTTAGAAAAGGATTTCCCTTTGAGATCAATGTGACTAAAGGAGATTGGAGCCATTGACATGTTTTGGACTAGAAACATATTCCATTAAAATATAAGCTTTGTCACGAGCACCGTTACTTTGCTCGTGTGTTGAATGTAGTGTTGAAACTATTTATACACTCAAAAATTTATTTTAAACAATAAAAAAAAGACATTTTTTGTTTAAATTATATAGCTAGATTCCAATAAAAAAACTATTTAGTCTACACTTTGTACTCTATATATATCTGACCAGTTAGCATGAACTATCTAGTTGAAATCAAGACCTTTGGATTGAAAGCCTATTTCTTGGATGGTGGAGACTAATCATGCTCCCATTCTTCTTCATTTGCAAATCTTTAGGGCACAACAGATCCGCGATGGCTCTGCACTCCATGGACTGGCAGGGGTGGCGTTTACTAATATTAGTGGTAACATAGCTTTTAACCAATGACATTGGAAGATTGTAGCCCTTCTCCAATGTAACTCAAAAAATGACAGGCTTCTCCATTATACCCAGAAGTTCGAAGCCTGCTTTTGTGATTTCCATTATACTTTGAATCTCGCCTCTAGAATGCATCTTTCCTCCACAATCGTCGGAATCATAGGTTCCGATCCCTTGTGAATTGAAGACATAACCAGTCCTGCCCCAAACAGATCCTGACCAGAATGGATCTACCTTCCATGAATATGACTCTCCTGCTCCCACTTTCATCATCATCTAAGGAGGAACTTTAGTTGACCCCACAGTTGCAGGCCACACTGGAAATGCGTAGTTGTTCACCACCCTTACTATTTTATAAGGCATAGGTGACTCTATTCAGATTCCATTAATTTGTTCAGTGAAAATTTGTTAAGAAAACATAATAACATTATTACTCTACATATCTGAGACAACCATTAGGAACCATTCAATTTGATAATGAGAATTTTACCTACAACACGAACAGAGAAAATACGTAAATGTGACAAGAAATAAAACCCTCCATGTCATTGTCATCATTAATTGATTCCCTGAATTTGCTTTCACAGATATTTTGTTTCTCGCAACTTTAGAGTTAACCAAGATTTGCAAACAAATAGAAATGAGAGGTGAAACGATGAGTAGTGACGTGACAATTATATAGTCTAGGATGGAGAAATGACAGGGCATGAAATGACATAGGGCACATCTCTAACTGCATTAACAGGCAAGATTCATGGGCTTTAACGACCAACAAAGAGACGGTTTTTTCTTTCTCCATTTTTATGATCAATTTTAATTGAAATCAAATCGGGCAGAAATGCCTTTTTTTAGGTCTTCTAAGTTTTAGCGATGTATTTTTTTTTTTGACATTGGTATAACTAAATTATAATATTGGTCCCTAAAATAAGTAAATCATAATATTAAAATATTCATAGAAAAGTAAATCTGAATCCCATGATCAATAATTTCTTTTATATATTAAAATGTATATATCTTTTAATAGTATACTAATTTTTTATAATTAATAAAATATAATATAAAATAAAATTCTTCTAATTTGAATTACTAGAAATATATTATTAAAATCATTGTATTGAATTTTAGTTTTAATAACTGGAAATATATTATTAAAATTATTTTATTTATGCTATATTATATTTAGTATCTATTAAATTAGGATAGTTCCCTTTGAAACACAAACCATATGGAATGTTGTTTTGTCAACACCATCTAGATTTATGTTGTTTTGTACCTAGGAGTGAAGAGGGCGTTGAATGATTTGAATTCCTAAAAACGAGATAGGCACCAACAGAAAATTCTAACGAAAAGTGGAATAGCAACTTTTTGTTTGAAGCCTCGCGAGAAGAGTGAACTTAAACTTTTGGTCTGGTATCATATTTCAACCCAGAAACGTCTACAATATATAATGTGTTTGAATTTTATATGAACAAAATTATTTATATTATATTTAAGTTATATGAATTAAAAAATAAAATGGGTACCTAATAATTTAGATGTGTGATTAACTTATATCTTAAATAAAATTTTCAAAAATAAAAAATAATTAAAACATATTAATTATAAAAATAAACTTATTATGAAAATGACTGCTTTTGGATAACACAAAACAATTTTTAAAAAATAAAAATTAAGTTAAATTATTTTAAATTAAAATGTATGAAACAAATATGACCAAGTTTGTTAATATGTATTTCTTTTAAATATCAAAAATTATATTTAAAATCTAGTTATTAAATTAAATAAAATCAAAAATATTGAAAAAACAAAAATGAAAAAGCAACATATAGGGAACGATCAAATTAGTTAACACCTAATTTTTTTAATATGAAAAATTGCACTCAAAATTTGATTCATTAATTGATATCTCACATAAAAAAATTCCACATTTTATAATATATATATATATATATATATATTTATATATATATATATATATATATTATATATATATTATATATGAAAAAAATCGAATATTTATTCTTTTAAATATTAAAATTTTACCCTTAATTATTTGGCATCACACATTTAACCTAAAAAATATTCGCCATAATGCGTTTGAATTTTATTCACACTAAATTATTACAATAAATATATTTTCATGGAATTAATAATTTATTATTGATATATAATACTTTAAATTTATTAATAGTATTTCTATTGAATATAATTTATATATAATAAATTATTGTTAATTTTGAGGGTGAGCTTAATTAGTCTAGTTCCAATGCCTGAAGTGTATTTTCTATTGAGAGGGCATGGGTTCAATTCTCTCAACACCGTTAGGGTGAGGCTCTATTGTTTACCCAAGACAAATACAAATATTTCATGGACCTAACAACTAGTGATCACATGTTCACATAAAAAAAACATAATTGTTAAAATGATAGTTTGAGTTATTAACTCTCCATAGTATCAGGGTCCCTACATTTCTGCACTTCTTGCAAGGAAAATTTAGGGGCTAATAGTCATAAGTGGGCTAATTTATCATGGTTTTCAAAAAAAAAAAATTCACTAATTTGCATTTTTCCAAAGAATTGTTAGTCATAAAATTATGTTAGCTTGAAAATAACTAAATTTTTTATATACTATATAAAATCTTTACAAATTTAACTATTGTTATAAGAATAAGAGCAAGCATTTTATAGTTTACATATTAGAAACAAGGAAGATTCTCAAATGTTTATAAAATTTTCTATAAATTTCCATAAAATTTCTTGACTGTTTTATATACTATATATATAAATATAATATTTATATAATATATATATTATACATTATATATATATAGTAATATATATAATATTAATAATATATATATATATATATATATATGTATATATAATAATTATTTACAAAATTTTGGTTAAAATTCCGTAAACAATTCCTTGACTTGTTATATATATAGAATTTAACCAAAAATATTTTGGTTGGATTCTAGCAAAAAAACACCAAAACATATATTAATTTGACAATGCCTTTTTGGATGTGGTAGTATAGATGTCATATGATTTGAAGCTTTTCTCAACATATTTTCATGTCAAATTTCAATAAAATTCTGTAGTGAATGGTTGGAATCAGAAGGGCCCTTATGGTACTTTAGGGTGATGAATACATATATGACATAAAAAAAGAATTTTAAAGAACAAAAGATCACAACTTAATAAAAAATATTTTCATTGGATTATAGCCAAAAACTTCAAAACCTGTAATAATAAGACAATTCTATAATTTTTGAATATTTTCGTGGCACATTTTTTTGGTATAATTTGACCCAATGATTCATTGGAATCAATTTTGAATTATTAACTTTCAACAATACAAAGCCCCTAGGGATTTTTAGAGTTTCGACTCCATATTTTTGACTATTTTCTTAGCACATCTTTTGGTATAATTTGACCCAATGATTGGTTGGAATGACAAGTTTTAGTTATTAGCTTTCCACAATCCAAATACCCTAGTGATTTTTAGAGTTTTAACTCCATATATGTAGTTAAATCTGCATTTTAAACAACAAAATATCACAATTTAACAAAACTATTTTTACTAGCTTCTAACCAAAAACTCCAAGACTCATAATAATTAGACAACACCTTCTTGGATAATTTACATGTGTTAGATTCAAATATGAAATGGTTATCTGTGAAATAAGTATTAATCTCATTTTGTCAATTAAGAGATATGGGATATGTACGAGTGGTTTTGATTGTTAGGAAATATGTATACCAGTATAGATCCATCTTTACCACGACTATACCAAGATTTGAGAAGGATCAAATATTTTGAGGTGAAAACTTCTTTTATAGTGAAAATTTTGAATAAAATGTTTACACCTCTACAAATTTTATCATATTAATGAACTACTTCGTTAACTGATCCCATATTAATGAACGAATTCAAGCTTACATCCATTCTTTTTGCTTTAATGTCAGTGAGAAATGTGATATTGACCAGTTACATTCCACTATTTGTTTAACGATTTGTCTCAAAAACTCTACCATCACTCAATCCTCAGCTTACTTAGAGAGCTGCAATAGAAGGAGTAGTGGTTGGACCTAGTAATCTCACTCTTATCACAATAAGGTTTTCTCAATTACCAATCCTAGATGAGTGGACTGCAGAATACCATCCATTGTCTCAAAGGTATTTTCTGACTCCAGAACCTAAAACATTATCTATTTCTGAGTCAAGTAGAGGACCAATCATTAGACCAAGGAATGGAACTACATTATAGAAAATCCATGTAAGAAGTCACTCTCTCAGAAGCCATGATACTTCAGATCTTAGTAGGCATCTGGAGAAACACAATTATGAATAATCCTCTCAATGTAAATTATGTATTGCCTCTAGAAGTCTAAGTTTTGGTAAAAAAATTCAAGTCTTTCAAAGACCTTTGTGCATCTTGAAAGAGGAACATTTGGGCCAACATACAGAATGTCACGAATGTTTGCAGATTGCCTCTCTCAGAGATATTAGGTTCATGAGATACAGACTTCCTAGAGCAAAAGCAGCAGGAGATGTAGAAAAGCTTCTACTCCTAGAAAGGAGACTTCCTCCTGGCAGTTTTATACAAAAAATCAAAGATGGGAATTTTGTAGCCAATGCAGATTTGCTACATTATAAGAAAGTGATATATGGGAAGCCCCAAGAGATTATAAGGCTCTAGAAATACAATAATTATCAACTAACATGTGTAGCATGAAATTTCGATGACCTATCACAAGAAACATTGAATGTATAGTTCCATGTGTAGGGACTCCATTCTACTTTAGATGATTTGAGTCAAAAAGCTTCTGAGCATTTCAATAAGTTAAAATATGTAAATATGAAGTTAGAGAAAATTATGTAAGTAGTAGTAGATTTAAAGGTGATCCTTGAGAATCTAGTTAGAAGAAGCAATTACTGCAACAGAAGTTTATAGCGAGACATTCCAGCTAGAAGATAAGAACCCTGAGAAGGAAAATAATCCACTATTTCTCAAATAGCTCCCTGTACATAATCCCATAAATTTTCAATTCAAAAATATTATTTCATTTGCTAGAGAAAATTTGGCTTTAGTGCGATGATAAACTATATATCTATCTATCTATCTATCTATCTATCTATCTATATATATATATACATATCTATATATATATATAATATATATATATACCACTTGTAATTTTTCATTCTTTATGTTACATTTTTCAATGTATAAAATGAATCAAAACTTACTTGGACATAAAATAAAGAGATTTCTTAAAATGTTTATAACTATAAAAAAGTAAATTTTTCAATTATATATATATATATATATATATACTTCTTTTAAAAATTTTAACTACTTTATTTCTCTATAAAGTTGATATAAGATTATGTTGTTTTATATGGTTGAGCCTGAGAGGAAAATATTTTTACTGCTTCTCCTTATTAGGGTCAATTAGAGAGATTATTGACGTTTTCTAATACTTTTAACTAAAAATACCAAACACATATATTCATTTTTAATTTTTATTATATCTCCCGCTTTTTATTTTTATCTAATTAATTAATACATATATATATTTTTAAAAGGGACACATGTCAACTCCATGTTGAACATAGACATACATACACATTTTTGTCATATTGGGCTGTAGAACTAATTTTTAACTACTTTAGCATAAGATTTTGTTGTTTTATGTGCACATTGAAATGTTTGATTTATGGTTGACAGTGAGAGTCAAATTGTTTACCACTTCTCTTCAGTATGGTGAGATATTATTGATGTTTTATAATATTTTTAGTTAAACAAGCCAGACACCTATATTAATTTATTATTATTATTATATATGATGGTTTTTATTATTATTTCCTTATTTATTTAATTTTAAAAGTGATACATGTCAACTCCAAGTTGAAGAGAGACATAGTTACACATATCTCTCATGCTGGGTTGTAGAATGAGCCTCTAGGATAAACCAATATAGATCCATCAATCTAGCAAGAGTCGAGAAGGATAAAATCTCGTTAGGTGAAAAATTCTTTTAGAGTGGAAATTTCGAATAAATTTTTTACACCCAGACAAATTTGATCATATATCTATATATAGATTGTAATTTTCATCATTTTTTTATATTTAAAATGGATCAAAACTTAATTGAGCATAAAATAGTGAGAAGTGATTAAAATGTTTTAATGTTTTAACTTCTACCTTCCTGCTATTGACCGCTTCTTTTTGTTCACTTTGTTGGGCATGGTGTGAGGTGAGACCTATCACATAACCATTACGATTATCAACTTGATAATAATAAAACAAATCATTTTACCTTTTACTTGTGTCCCTTTTAAAAATATATGCTAGAACCAATGCTCTGCGAAATTTTTTTTAGAATTTCCCCATTCCTCTCATACTTGTGGGTTCATTCCATTCTTACTATTCTTGAAGTTTTTCCCTTGTGGTAACATACGTTGCTCAAACAACATGACTGAGGTGTCCACTTAAGTTCACCCCCAAGGTAGGCTAGTTTACTGTTTCTCGCATCGTAGGGAGTCTTGGTCATGGATATTTTTTCCCTCAGAATGTTGACCCTATTTTCTTCCACCCCTAGATATCTTATGTTTCCCCGTTTCCCTCTTTTCTTGGTTCTATTTTCTCTTCGAGGTTTTTCCTTTTTTCCTTCTGGTCTTATCTTGGAGTTTCCAATGGGGATCATTATGATCTTGCTCTTCCGCATTTCCTTCTGAGAATTTCTTGTGGTGGATACCTTTCCCTTCCTGGAATCTATTCCCTCCCTTTCTAACTTACTCCCCAGGATTTTCATTGCCCATTCTACAGTTTTTTGCCAACCAGTGTCCCAAAAATTCCTGAGTAGCTACCTACCAAACTCATAACTTGTCCTTAATGAAAAAATTCATCCTATGACTTACGAAGCTAGGGGTTAGAGGATTAACATACCAATTTGCAGGACTGGCTCCGGTTCCATCTGTATATGATGCAGGAACATCAGAACGGGCCAGCAATGTGGGAGATTGCCCACATGTTGTGGCTTGAAAACTGTATTTACTTGTTGTTGTTGCTGGTAGAGTTAAATTTAGTTAGTTATTGTTGTAATAGTTAAAAATATCTTTCTATTTGGGGTTAATTTGTTAGGTGCATCTTAAGTTTAAATAAATTCATGTCACCTTATCTGCTGTTAGAATATTAAGGAAATAAATGGCAACTGAAGATTCTTGGAGCAATCAATGGTTTCTTCTGGGAGATCTCGATTCAGGAACGCTTGAAATCCGGCAACAGGCTAATAACCAGGTGTACTGACCGCCAAGTGTGTCAAAGGCAGCTGCGTTGGACCGGAAATGGAGCAATCACTGAACCTGCATTTAAAGTCTAACTGATATTTGGCGGAGGATAGCTGGTTTGAAAGGAATCCACCTAAAATCCAGGCGACAGCGTGATTCTGTATGTCAAAGTCTGATATGCCAAAATCATGGGATCGGCGTTTATTTTTCTTTTCCTGTTGATGTCAGGTAGCATGTAAAACAAATTTAAGATGTGCGTTATCACAGAGATATGGAGAGCGAGGAATTGGCTCCGAATCCGGGGTTCATGGTGCCAAATTTGTTGGTGTAACTGTGTACAAACCGATGGAAATGCCGGACCGGCATCCTGTTTTTGTGAGAATTAGTTGATGATCATAGAGCAGAAAAAAAAGTGTGGTCGAGCTGAATAAAAGGCTCAACAAAATGTGGAATGATCGGTCCTCGTTTTAAGATCAAGAGGAAAGAAATCGCAGATGGACTGCTCGCCTGCTACCCTCTCGACAGTTTGGGATTGGAGAGTTTGAGCTAGTTTAATTATATGGGACAGTGTGTAATACTTAGGATTTCTTTTGATATAAATTAATAAAATCGCAGATGTGGCAGATTGCGTTCCTGTTTTTGTTTTAGTAGTGATTCCCTGATGCGAGGGCAGGGTTTTGGACCTGTGTGTGTGTTGTGTTGTGGTCCATTCAAATGGCAGTGTAATGTAAGAGCTGGCATTGTCCATTAAACAATTGGATCTGTAATCTTGGGAATGTTAATAAGATTGCCTGTCAATGTCCCCTGTTTTGTATAACTGGTGTCATGTCTTTTATTTTTTATTGAGTTGAGATAAAGATCGATGGTTATGGATGTTTTGTAAATCTCAAACACAAGTGAAATTATTATGCGATGGGCTGCGCACTGTAAAACCTCCACAAGAATCCAGTTCTTCATTTTTATGTAACAGAGTTTTCCATTGATGAAGTTCCGCATTTTAAATAGAACATAGTTTTGTCTATCTGATTGATTGACCTTTGTAGCAGTTTCGGCACAGCAGTTTCGGTGCATCAATTTTTGGTATCAGAGCCAAAAGATCCAAGAGGTTGCAGCTAAGATGCCGCCAAGACGAGGGATTGGTCGAGGAAGACCAGAACCAAATGCAGTCCTGATCGATGAAGTGCGAAGACTGCATGAACAAATGGAGACAATGGAAACAGCCTAGAGAAGAGCACCAGATGTGAAAACTGAGAGTTCTTCGGAAGCGTCTGATGAAGAGGACGAAGCAGGAGAAGAAACTGAAACTGCCAAAGTCCTTAAGATGCTGGCAAAAGTTGGCAGCAAGCCCAAGATAGAAATTCCTATGTATGATGGAAATTTAAATGCCGAAGAGCTCATGGATTGGATCAGGTCCATAGATCAGTATTTCGATTATGAAGAGGTTGAGGAGAATAACAAGGTGAAGTTTGCAGTCACTAGGTTGAAGGGCCATGCAGCCATCTGGTGGGACGAGTTACAGATATCAAGAACGCGAAAAGGGAAATCTAAGATCAAGCGGTGGGATAAAATGGTAAGCAAACTCAAAGCCAAGTTTTTGCCTAAAGACTATCATTTGAATCTTTTTAAGCAGATGCAAAATTTGAAGCAGAAAGGAATGTCTGTTAAAGAATATACTGAAGAATTTTACAGGTTAAGCATCAGAACATGACATGTAGAAGATGATCTGGAGAAAGTAGCCAGATATATTAACGGGCTAAGGTATGAGATCCAAGATGAGATTAGCCTGTTAAGTTTGACAACTGTTGAAGACGCCTATCAAGAAAGTTTGAAAGCAGAGGAGAAATTATTGCGGAAACAGAGTCAAAGAAACAGAGGAAAGAGCTCAGCAAGAGGCAGAGGATCAGCCAGATTCAGAGGAACACAGCATCAGCTTGAAGCAGGAAGTTCAAGCAGCAGATCACCACAGATGGGTGAATCTAGTAGAGGGAGATTCGCGCCCAAAGGAAGGGGGCGAGGAAGAGATGTTAGGTGTTATACTTGTGGAGAGCAGGGACATATGTCATGGGACTGTCCTCATAACAAATCAGCAAGTCAGAGGGGTGCAAATGTGGCTGAGGCAAAGCCGGAACCACCTCGACTTGTAGAGAAGGAAGAACCACTGGAGGAAGGTGAATCGTTGCTGCTTAGAAGAACTTTGCTGAGATCAGAAAAAGAGATTGGAGAACCTGCGCAAAGGAAGAACTTGTTCAGGACTACATGCAAATCAAAGCGTAAGTGCTGTAAGGTTATCATTGATAGTGGGAGTACTGACAATCTTGTGTCTACAGAGATGGTGGAAAAGCTTGGGTTAACAAAGAAAGTGCATCCTACACCGTACAAAGTATCTTGGCTTCAGAAGGGTCATCAAGTCACCGTGATAGAGCAATGTAATGTGGAAATGCAGATTGGCACATACAGAGATGTGATTTTATGTGACATAATGCCCATGGACGTATGTCATCTGTTATTAGGGAGACCATGGGAATTTGATCGAAAGGCAATTCATGATGGAAGAAAGAATACATACACCATAGAAAAGGATGGAGTTAAACATACATTGCTGCCAGTGAAGAATGATGTTGATAAAGAGCTGCCTGGAAATAGTATCATGTTGGTGAGTGGTAAGGAACTGCTACAGGAGGTTGATAAAAGCGAAGAGGTGCATTTCGCTATCATGGGAAGACCAAAGGTAATTTTAACCTCCACAAATTTACATGATTTACCTGAAGAAATTCAATCTGTGTTAGATAGTTACATGGATATCATTGTGGATGAATTGCCAAATGAATTACCACCGGTTAGAAGTATAAGTCACCATATCGACTTAATACCAGGAGCAATTCTACCTAACAAAGCTGCATATAGATTAACTCCTCAGGAAAATGCAGAAGTTGCAAGACAGGTTCAGGAGCTGATGGACAAGGGGCTGATCCGAGAGAGTCTGAGTTTGTGTGCTGTACCAACGGTGCTTAGTCCGAAAAAGGGAGGAGAATGGCGCATGTGCACCGATTCCAGAGCTATCAACAAGATAACAGTCAGGTATAGATTTCCTTTGCCCAGGATGGATGATTTAATGGATTGTTTGAGTGGATCCAGGTATTTCAC
>APFE031304613.1:0-26983 GCA_000404065.3 Pinus taeda | reverse complement strand
ATAGATATAAAATCAAAACACTATCGGCAGTAATCTCTTAGTGTAAACCTTATAGAAAGGAATTCCATGCAATACGCCTTTTCCTCCTTTATATGGTTTTCCTCATCGCAATCGCTATCGGCTATCTCCAACAATCATACACATATGAACTATCCCCCTTCTCCGACTCCGATCTTCAACTATCGAAGCGATAACACATGATTTCGCGTTCAAAGCCCTCACCATATAACTATCAGAAATATTAACCATTCGGGAATACAAAGGAATTCCCACTCCGAACCACATACGTCGAATTTCAAATTCTATATATTTGCGTTCATATCCTCATCGGGTCTGCCTCCTCTATGTTGCCTTCGCGCTATCCGATAGCCCTGATGCCAATTGCCGCTATATCGCTATCGGCAATATCGCAACTCTGCTAAACACCGTCGTTGACCTTTACACCTCCGATTGTCGATATGTGATTTAATCATGATTGTTGATTTGGCCACGATCAAATGGTACACGATTAATCGCTACTCACTCTTTGCAAATCTCCAAGGCTCATTCTTATAACTTAAAAGGGACTCCCGCCGACGCGATTGATTCTCAACCATTGATCTATGAGATCTGACGGTTGTTGTGCATCACTTACACTTCTCCGCAATTCCTTTTTCTTGGAAATTCTCTGCCATTTCCAATGGTTCCTGTGGTTTTTGGGATTTCACAAAGTTCTGACTTTCTGCTCATTTGCAGCTCGCTCTTCCTTCTGAGCTTAAACACCTCACACTCCTTTGATTTTTCCTTCTTACAGAGCTCAAATGGATTCAATGATCCATTTCGATTCTTCTGAATCGTGCTCTCCCCTTACCTCCTTCAGAATTTTGTCTGTACCTGTACAGAGCCTACGAATTCACTATAAATCACACATGAAATACTTCTTAAGTATATTGACACAGATAGGAACTAATCTTGCATATATTAATATAAAAGCACAGATTACATCCGAGACTCCTCGTCTCGTATAGGCCTAATTTCTTCTATTCGTGGCCTCTTCTCTCTGTCCATAGGCTTACATTTATTTATATGGAAACTTTGGATTGGATTACTATGAAGGACTTGATCCATCCTTTAAAAAAATCCCTAAATCTCTACATGCATTCATATGTGGCAGATAAGTCTCCTTGAGACTTTATCCATTCCATCTTTTCCTCTGTTTTAAAACAGAAAACTCTTCTTATCAGCTTCCCATTTAATACCTAAAAGCTCTCTCTTGTTCCTAGAATCATGGAACTATTTAAGAGTTGGATTTGACTCCTACCACTCATGTTCTCATTTATTTATTTTGAGAGAATTTACATATTCTCCCATTATGTAATTAAATCACACTTAAAAGCCTAAATATTGCATTGACTTGAGACTTATGAAAACTATTTCCTAAAATGCATGGCCCCCTATGTCTACTATTTACAACTAGTTTCCTTGGGCTGAATGCTCCTGCATCAAACTCCCAAAGTAGAAAATATTCATGATCTCCTGATCATTTGTCTTTTTATCTTTGTCTTCCTGGATCCCATACTTTGTTCTGTAACTTTCCAGATGCTTTGTTCCTTTGTTGCTGTTGCACTTCTACTACCTTTTGCTCCATTTTCTTCTTCCTGTCAATCAGGTTCAACTTCTGACTAATCTTACTTCCTGCTACTACCATTTCCCTCCATCTGGACTGCTTCATCAACTACTGTCATATTTCTTCAATTTCTATGTCTAGCATATCTTTGGGCTGGCCCATCTTATGCTTCATATTTCTTTGTTCCAGGTTGTTGATGTTGTCTTCTACAATGGCTTTGCTTGCTACCATTGTATACATTATTGCCGACTTTGCCTCCACTTTTGCTTAGTTTGCTTTACTAACTTTTGCTTTACTTACTGCCATTTTTGCTGCCTCCCTATCTTCCTTACCCTATTTCATGATTAAATCATGATTGTTCAGCATTCTTTCCAACCATTTAATTTCTCTACTCCATGGATTGAATTCTTCCACAGAATTGTCTTCTTTCACTTTTATTTGGCTATTCACTTGTGCTAAATCTCCTCCAGCATTTGCAACAAAACCTGCACACTCAAAACACTTGTTAAAATCAAAGTATAAGGTTGTTGTGATTTATTTCCCTTTGGCAACAATTTAGTTTGTTGCTCTATTTTCTCCTTCTCCTCTGTCAGCACATCAATATGCTGATTCGAATTCTCAGTGGAATTCATGAGACTGTCCATTAGTCTCTTTTTCACACCATCTGTTCTAATGATGTCTTCATGCTTGGGTTCACAGTAGTGAACTTCTCCTTCTTTAACTTGTTGTTGGTTATCTTCACTTTGAAATTGTTTGATTCCTACTACCTCTTTACCATCTTCAAACAATCTTTGCTCAATCTCTCTGATCACATACTCATACTCATTCATGATTTTTAATGAACCTACAAACAAAGTATTGCATCTTCCTGTCTCCATGGCTACTTGAGACACATCTTCTTCTTCAAAAACTATAACTGAAGCTTTTGTTCTACCTTCAAGTTCTCTCATCAGTTTCTCCAGCAGTTTAATCTCCTCCTCACACTTAGCAAGCACTTCATCACAATGCTCTCTTCTTCCAACTTCATCCTTCACATGCTGTGTTACAGTATTAAAATATTGTCTTCCTTTGACCCTTGTACTCTCAAGGTATTTCTGCTGTAGCAAATCACTACTTCCCTCATTCAAGAGGTCTTCTTCATCATACTCTGTTCTCCTAGATTACTCCTCCAGACTTTCGACATCTTCAAAATATTGTCCATCCTCTTCAAAACCTTTGTTAGTGTTCCTTTTCCCAAGCTTAAATCCTTTGCATAGGGTTTCCTCCTTAACATCTTTCAGTAGATGTCCTTCTTCCCTATTGTCTGTCTCAATAGTTTCCATGGTTATCTCCACTATGCCTATCATCATAGTGAATTGATGATCCTTTACTATGTTTTCAGCTAACATAGTCTCTTCCTCAAGTTTGTCTTCTGTCCCTTGATATTTATATTCTCTGAAGATATCTTCAAATGGCTGCTTCTCTCCTACCATATCTACCATCATACACAAACTATTAGTTTTAAAAATATAAGACACTATGGTCTCACTTAATGGTTCAACCATCATATCTCCTTGTTGTTCTAAATCATTCATATGATTCAGAAATTCTTTGATAGTCTCTTGTTCAATCTCCTCAAGCCCTTCACTTGGTTGCTTGATATCTTTCTCCAGCTGTATATGAGATCTATCTATCTCGTCTTTTCTCGGAACAGAATTTAGATTCTGCTGGACTTCTTCCTTCTTCATGACAATATCAACAAATTTTCCTTCACTTGTTTCACCTGCAAACATACACAAATTGTCAGATTTAAAATCATCAGACCTTTTGGTCTCACTTGAAGTTTCAGTCTTCAAGTCTTCATCTTTACTTTCTCCTAGAATTTCTCCTTGTTATGGTTCACAAATGGATTCTTCCATTTCTAACTTCAACTTCCTTGAGTTTTCTTCCATTGCTCACTTGGTTTTGTTGTAGCCTTCTCTACATCTCATGCCATTCCACTGGCTTCTTCCTCAAGACCCAACCTAGTCTCTGGCTTTCCTCAATCATTCTCGTTAATGCATTGAGTTGTTCTTTTAACTCAGAAACCTCTTTATCAATTTCTTCTTGATTCATCCTCTTGCCATTTGCTTTGGCATCCTCTTTCTTATATCATCTATTGTGGCTTCTCTCTGAACCTTTGTTATGACTATCAGTAGTCATCTTCTTCTCTTCTTTCTTCATGAGCTCCTTTGCAACAAGCCTCTGCAATAGCTAGTCCTCCTGGCTGCAATCTTACCTCACTAAGCTTTCCTCACTCAGTCTTTTGGTAAGCACGGTCCTCTATCTGGAACCTCTTCTTCTTGAGCAACACCTTTGCTCCTTCTAGGCTTCTGCAATCTCTCACTCTCTTGAGAACACTTCAGTTGTCCTCTCTGTCTAACCTCTTGTTGGATTCTTCAGGTTCATTGTCGCTTCTTCTTTTATAGTATTCTCCTTACTCTGTCTTCAAGAACACATATGTTCTTCTCTCACAACTTTTCTTGTTGTCACCTATGCATTAGTATAAAAACACACATTCTTAATTGGAAACAGAACATATTACCTCACCTTCAAGATCTCAGCATGATCTTGTTTCACCCATTCTTCTACACTTTTGAATGGATTGTCCTTTGTTTTGTCTCTCAAGTCCTCTTTCCTTCAAAACTTGCATTAAGCAATCTTGCTTTCTCTTTCCTTCAAGGAATCCTTTGTTCCTGCCTACTCCAAGCCTCTGCTGGAATGCTACAATCTTCCAAAACTTCAAAGTTCTCCTTTTATAGATTACAATCTACTCTAATTACAAACTTATGCTCTGATACCACTAATGGTGCAGGGTAAACACCCACACATACCCACAATATGCATTTATCAAATGCATCCACTACTGTCCCAAGTATTTAACTCTTCAATGGAGTTAAATCTTCAGACCATAGATGGTCAAGGCCCTTTTATCAGTTCATGTACATAGGAACTCGATCACCCCGCCTAAACCTTCCTATCGCAATCAAAACCCTTCACAACCACAATCCATATAGATAAATCAAACCTTCAAACCACAATCCCTATATAAGGTCAAAACCCTTCACAACCACAACATATATAAATCCAACCCCCCTTCACACACCCACAATCCATATATATATATATGACCATTTCTCCTTCATATGTTGGTTACATATTATATAACACAAAACACTATCGGCGCTAATCTCTCGGTGTAATCCTTATACAAAGGAATTCCACGCAATACGCATTTTCCTCCTTTATATGATTTTCCTCATCGCAATCGCTATCGGCTATCTCCAACGGTCATACACATATGAACTATCCCCCTTCTCCGACTCCGATCTTCGACCATCAGAGCGATAACACATGATTTCGTGTTAAAAGCCCCGCGCCATATAACTATCGGAAATATTAACTATTCGGGAATACAAAGGAATTCCCACTCCGAACCACATATGCTGGATTTCAAATTCTATATATTCATGTTCATATCCTCATCGAGTTCGCCTCCTCTACGTTGCCTTCACACTCTCTGATAGCCCCTACGTCGATCGCCAATATATCGCTATCGGTGATATCGCATCTCCACCAAACACTGTCGCTAACCTTTACACCTCCGATCGTCGATATGTGATTTAATCATGGTCGTTGATCTGGCCACGATCCAACGGTCCATGATTAATCATTACTCGCTCTTCGCAAATCTCCAAGGCTCATTCTGATAACTTAAAAGGGACTCTCGTCGATGCAATTAATTCTCCACCGTTGATCTATGAGATCTGACAGCTGTTGTGCATCGCTTACACTTCTCCGCAATTCCTTTTTTTGGAAATTCTCTGCCATTTCCAATGGTTCCTGTGGTTTCTAGGTTTTCACAAAGTTTCGGCTTTCTGCTCATTCGCAGCTCGCTCTTCATTTTGAGCTTAAACTCCTCACACTCCTTTGATATTTGTCCTTCTTACAGAGCTCAAATGGATTCAATGGTCCATTTCAATTCTTCTAAATTGTGTTCTCCCCCTGCGTCCTTCAGAATTATGTTTGTACCTGTACAGAGCCTACGAATTCACTATAAATCACACATGAAATACTTCTTAAGTATATTAACACAGATAGGAACCAATCTTGCATATATTAATATAAAAGCACAGATTACATTTGAGACTCCTCGTCTCACACAGGCTTGATTTCTACTATTCATGGCCTCTTCTCTCTGTCTGTAGGCTTACATATATTTATATGGAAACTTTGGATTGGATTACTATGAAGGACCTAATCCATCCTTTAACAATAGCCCTAAAGTTCTACATGCATGCATATGTGGCAGATAAGTCTCCTTGAGACTTTATCCATTCCATCTTTTCCTCTATTTTAAAACAGAAAAGTCTTCTTATCAACTTTCCATTTAATGCCTAAAAGCTCTCTCTTGTTCCTAGAATCATGGAATTGTTTAAGAGTTGTATTTGACTTCTACCACTCATGTTCTCATTTATTTATTTTGAGAGAATTTACATATTCTCCCATTATCTAATTAAATCACACTTAAAAGCCTAAATAGTACATTGACTTGAGACTTAGGAAAACTATTTCCTAAAATGCATGACCCCCTATGTCTACTATTTACAATGATTTTCCTTGGGCTGAATGCTCCTGCATCACATACCCTCATCCAGGACATAATATAATTGAAACATTGCAATCCCCCAAATTCTAAATTCCTTAAAACTGTAGAGTCTGTTGTATTTTGAGTGGGATCTAAAATTTTACTTTCTCATTGTGAAATCCAATGAGGTTTGATATTAATGGTAATGTTAAAAATTTAAGTAAAAGGATGAAAATGAATTAATGGTAATGTTGAAAATTTAAGTAAATTCTACTTTAATAATTTCACATTGTCATTAATTACATAGCATTAGTAGGGCCTAGACAAATCCACTTCCCAACACTTGGAATACCTTCCAACGCTGCTTAATCGCCCTTAATTGCACTCCAAAACCTTTGAAAGCTCTAAACTTGTGATGAAATCGCATGAGAATGACGAAAAAAAGACAAAATTAAGAAGTTGCAGGCCACTTTTGGGAAATTTTAGGACACGTGTAGGGCTCATGTCTGACATGATTCAAACTCGTGTCTTGTGAATAGGAAAAAAATCAAACTCATGTCAAACATGTGTCATACAAATTTTGTGTCCAACGCATCTCTATCTTTACATGGCATTCTCCAAGAAAAATTATAAATATAGCCATATATATTGAATTACGAGAATTCAATTATTGCAGGATGACACTGCATAAGTATACCCTAAGATTGTGAGTCATTTATTGCAGTCATTTAATTATGTCTCAAAAGTGTTGGTGTTGTTTAATCATATTCTTCATCATCGAATAGTTTTAAAAAATTGTAATTTATTTTTTAATATGAATAAAATAGAATCTAAATTAGTTAGATTTTCGATATGTATCAGATTACAATTTAAGAAAAGGGACAACACAATTTTGCCATGTAATTTTTATTTGTTCCGAGAGATGGAAAGTTTTACATTAAAAAATATAAAATATAAAATCATGAGAAAAGCTTAATCTATCTATTAAGGATTAAAGTCAACTATACAGTTGACCAAAGATATAATTGCATAGCTAAGTTCATGGGCTATGCAAATTATGTAGGGAGTCCTTTGATACTCACGCGTGGTTCTTTTATAATAAACCCACCATTCTAACAAGTGCCATATTGTTTCCATGCAAATTTCCAGCGTGGAAACACTCGATTTATGTGGTTTGCAATAATTATGTCAAGGAATTGAAGTTATTAAAGATAATTGCATGGTCAAACTTAGGAAAGATATTCTCTATCCTAAGTCATCTGCCATGATGACATGTGAGATAGAGGATACATAAATACAAGTTTATGTTATGAGACATGACAACCTTGGGAACAAGACATGGAAGACATATATATATATATATATAACAAATTAGTGAATTATTACACATACAAAAATAAAATATAGACAAAGATTCAAATTTCTTTAGAATTTAGGTACTAAAACATTTATAATGTTACATGATGATTATACAAATTCAATCATATAGCTAGTGCATTTAACCAAAATTGCACCTAGTACAATCCATCTATGAACCAAAAATGCATCAACAAAGAGGCTCTAAATAGCCTCTATATCCATAAAAATCATGTTATAACAAAAATCTAGTACTGCATATCATCAAAATCATTGCCTATATTGGGATCCTCATCATTAATATCACCCTCTAAGCATTAAAATAAGATAGAAAAAGCTTAGCATGTCAAATCAAGATTTTGTTTGAGTGATGGTACATTTTTTCTAGGGTCCCGATAGAGGATTTCAACAATCACTATTGCCAACATTGAGGTATATATAGGGCTTGGTTCTCTTGATTAAATGTTAGTTCCATACCCTCATGTGTGACATAATAGAATGGAAACGTTGCAATCACCCAAATTGTAAATTCCTTAAAACTATTAAGTCTGTTATATTTTGAGTGGGGTCTCATTTTTTCTTTCTCCTTATGAAATCCAATGAGGTTTGAAATTAATAGTAATGTTAAAAATTTAAGTAAATGGATGAAAATGAATTAATGGTAATGATGAAAATATAAGTAAATTCCACTATAAGAATTTAACATTACCAATAATTACATAGCATTAGTAAAGCCTAGACCAATCCACTTCCGAACACTTGGAATCCCTTCTAACATTGCTTAGTTGCCCTTAATTACACTCCAAAACCTTTGAAAGCTATAAATGATGAAATTGCATGAGAATGAGGCAAAAAAGCAATTTTAAGAAGTTAAGGGCCACTTTCTCATCAGACACGTGTCCAAATGTTGGGACACAAGTAGGGCTCATGTCCAACATGATTCAAACTCATGTCATGTGAATAGGACATAAGTAAAACTCATGTCAAACATGTGGCATGCATGTGTTTTGTCCAACACAAGTCTCTATGTTTACATGGAATTCTCTAAGAAAAATTATAAATATAGCCATCTATATTGAGTTGAGAGTTCAATTATTGCAAGATGACACTGCATAAGTATACCCTAAGATTGTGAGTCATTTATTGCAATCATTTAATTATGTCTCAAAAGTTTTGGCATTGTTTAATCATATTCTTCATCATCCTTTGCATGAAGAAGATAACTTCTTCTGATCATTGTCAATTTAAAGAGAAAACCTCAAAGAGGAAAGAACCCCCTTGATGAGAGAGCTTGGAAACCATCTACATGGATTGATTAAGGAAATAATATTTTATTATAATCTTCTTTCCATTCCCATTATGAAAATCACTTTGTTTTCTCCCTAACATTAGATGCATGTTAAAATCGTTTAAATATGTTACCCCTTGGATTCAGTATTAATCATTTGGAGGCAACTGGTTTTATGAAATATGGTTAGTGTTATATGTTTTTTGCCTTTATGTGTAAGTTCATAAAGGAGGTTTCTTTATTCAAATCCACCTTCTCTTTCCCTACTCCCAAACCTAGTTTACCAAGAACCCCACTTGAAGGTTGTGATTCTAACTTCTCTCTTGTTTTTTGTTAATTGCATGTTAATGGAAGCAATTTATTTTTAGCTTTACTCACTCACATATTTTGTACTTCTTTTCAATTTTATGTCTTCACCAATAGTTCCAACCTAATGTTGAGTACATTTATTGCATCGTTGCACCAAATAATTCAAAACAAAAGGGAAACACCACTAGGAAAAAAAATTCAATATTTCTTCCTATAGTTGGATTTGGGCCCTTCTAAAACCTTTTACCACCCTTGGTCACTCATCATAATGGAGTTGATTCTCTGTTTTCCGCATCATGTTGTAGTGAGGACAAAATTTTCTATTTTTTTTCATTTTCTAATCATTCCTAGGATTTGATTTACATGGTACATAAGATTCAATTTTCACAGTTGTGTAAGCTATCTATTATGTGGAACATGGGCTTGATCAATTGTGTAGTCTCATATTTGTCTATAGGTCTAGACCTATGCATTTAAGCAAAAAAAAATGCTTTCGAGGAGTTTTTTGACCACCTTTATTTTTTAAGTTTACTACGCAATTAAAGAAAGTTCTTTTCTCCCTAGGGAATAAATAATGCAAACTTAACTTGTTAGGTTTAAGTAATACATATTTAATTTAATTCAATAGTCTATATTTCTTTATTTCATGCACATTGGTTATTGTTGATTAATTGGAAGTAATTTGTCTTGTTATCAATGTGTTATGGTGTGGGAGCACATCTCATTAACTCACATATACTTTTCATCCTACGTTCTTGTGATCTTATGATCTAGGTGGATATTGATGGCCATCCACCTATTCCACTAGCTCAAAGTGCAATTCTCCATATTGGTAGCTTTCCTACAGTTTTTTGAGTCTTGAACTTCTAGGGTTGTTTTGAGGCCCTAAGTGATTTTTTTTTTAATGTGTCGAGGCTTATGTGATAGTTATATGATATACAATAGGCCTAGTTAAAATGTGTACTTCTCGGTTGGACCTTTGTAGCAGGCTAGTGAGTATGCCAAACAAATATCATATACAAAATTTATGACCCTAGGAAGTTAATGTATCAACTAACCACATTAGCGCCGACAAACCTTTTAGCATTTCATCTCCTATGGATAGGTTTTTGAATTTTTAGGGTCTCCTCATTCCTACTTTATGTTAAAAAGAACCTTTCAACCTCATGGTTGTGTGTTCTAGTGAATGGGTGTAGTCATTGCCTCTGTTCTCAGAGATAAGCTATCAGTAATCAAGCAAGTTTGTTTCTTCCCGCATTTTTTGCAGTTTCAACACATTCCATTTATTAATAAAAGTCAATTTTTTATTTTATCTCTATGTTTTTTAATAAAGATGTATTTCATTTTGTTCCCTTCATATATCCAGATTGTCTTGGTAAACCATAAACAAGTAATGTTGCACCTTCCCCTTCTCACTTTCATTTTACTTTGACCAACTTCATTTTCTTGTTCAACAACCATAACACCATATGTATACACACCTCACACCTAAGGATGACAAAGTTAGTTCATTTCATTAACTAAGACTAAAATAAAGGACGTGTAATTAAAAATAACTTCATTAGTCACATTAGATAATTCTCACATTTAGCATAGATTACAACTTTATAAAAAACATTGTGAGGTAATTGTTCCAAGGTTACTACATATACCATATTGTAATTTTATTAAATTGAGCATAATTCCTTTGGTATTGAGGACTGCCTATCACAAAAACACATCTCACATATGCATTAAAAAATAGATCAAAATGAGTAAGTGTTGAGATCCCTCATTGCACTTAAGCAAAGGTGAATAGATATTAGGAGAGCTAGCACATTGCTCAAAGGGACATCTTTTGTTCAAGGATTTAGTCATGGGATTTGTCTCGTGTGTCCCTACATAATTTGAACACTTAACTTACAATTGATCCACCTAATCATTTGTCATGAAGAAGAAACTTAGTGACAAATATTATGACTTTTACCTGGGCTACTTGCTTACATGGTTGTGAGTAGTACTTGAGATAGATAATGTATCATCCCTTAGATTTCATCATCTTGGGTTACTAGGTCATTATAAATGTCTCATTCTACCTTCACTTAGATACACCCCCAACAAAAGCTTAACTAAAAGGTACCATTCTCCTATCTTGGTTTTCCTAAACCATGATAGAGTCTTAGAGGTGTGTCAAATTTGGATATAAATTACTAAGGTTATCTTTGATACCATTAAAATTGTGTCATGCATCATCTTAGCACTTATTGTCTCAATCCCATTACTTTGGAGGAATTTTACATTGGTAGCATTTGTAATCTAAATATATTTCTTTTATCAACACTTAGTAAATAAAATATATTTAATATTAGGCAACCATTACAAGCCCCTACTATCCTAGGTGCTCTCTTTGAATTCACGGGTTCCCATAGTCACTTATCGCATTATCTAGGTGTACTACTACTAGATGTATCATGTATGTTTTAACATAAAGAACAAGAGGATATAGGGGACCACCACCTCTATGACCTTTGTTTTATCCTCCACCATAATCATGTCCTTGCAATGGAGGAAAAATATTGCTACTAAGATACCATTCATGGCAAGTTTAAAAATCTCCCACATATAATATATTATATATAATTATATATTATTATATATGTATGTATATATATATTCTCATCAATGACCCATTCTTCATAATGCAACTTACCCCACTATGCTTACCAAGTTACTATAAAACATCCCCCAATTCAAAGGAAAAGTTGGCAAGGACCCCTCTTATCACATAATGACTTTTTATTTGTGGTGTTCCTGTGGTAGTGTCACAAAATAATTGATCAAATAAGGTTATATCAACAAAACCTCATAAGGATAATCACCAAATGGTAAATGGAAATTTTATTAGGTTACCATACCACCCTTGTTTCAATTGTTATTGTCATTTTGAACTTCTCCCAACTATCCATATACAATCATATTGGAGTCAAAGTTATATCACTACATTTTCTCAAACCACAACTACTCATATCATGGATCACATATGTGATTAGAATTGATGACATAATTTATGAAAAATTGACCTTGAGGATCTCATGAATTGGTTCTTGTAGTCTCTTTTCCCTATCGTTACAAGGATATGACTATCACGAACCATATTAATGACTCAATAGTTCAAACTTGTCTATATCAATTCATGATATCCGTATACAATTATCTTGGATGCCTCTCAACATCCTTCTCATAAAGCATCTATGATGTGGGTATCTCATATTATTGGCAATATTATAGGGTTGATGGTTGACAATGCCAATAAGTTTGGAAACATGTCTTTCATCCATGGCCCTCGTATTTATGGAAACCACTATGAGATATCTAGCACATCTTGTGTAGAACCCATTGTCCCCCAAACTTGTTCAAGTGTGCCTTACAAAAAGAAACATGGAGAAAGTACCTCATACCTATTTCTTTCCTCTTGTTATGGAGACGTTTCCTAACCCATACAACTCATAACCCTTAAGGTTTCACTAACATACCCCCCCCCCCTATCAAGGATACTCCTGAAGCACAACACTATAATCTGAAGGCCACGTTTCATCCAATTTTCATACTGGACCCATCAATATCATTGAAGCACAAAACAATCAATACTAGCATCATCAATTTCTGAATCACTAAACACTGAAACCCTGTCAACAACACAGTCACCAGAACACAGAGCAGACTACAGAACTCTGCAATAATAATCAAACCCAACTGCAACTTCAAACATCATACTTCATTATGTATACGCTACTACGATGAATCAAACCTGCGTATATACGTGCTTTCGCCAAAGCCAACCCCCGTACAGATCTATGCATATTCAACCATGACTTTGTGGTTGTTTCAGACATCAGTCATACCCAGATCATAACAAGCATACAATAAAACATGCATCAATAATTCAAATATATTCTATCCATAATCAAACCATATAAAGATGATTCATTCAAAACCATTTGATCCCGATCTATTCTTAGATCTTGTTCTCCATCAACCGGTGAGATTCCTCCTTAGATCAAGTAATGCATCATGAACCCATTGTCTACATATTGGATCTCACACTTCATCATATATTCAAGACTTTCACACACACCTTGCATAATGATCTTCTTCTCCTTTTATAGTCTTAGGCCTTTCACAATACCGCGATCCAAAACCATAACAAATCAATACCATGGACCCAATACTAGGGATCATCACTTCTGACAAGATACCATGGTCCAAAACCATAGGTTCAAATACCAAGGACTAAATACCATGAACCAACCATAAGATTTCCCATGTGCGTGCGCTTTTCTCTGCATGAAAGTGCGTGAACTTTTCTTCCTGCATGAAAGTGCGTGAACTTTTCTCGCATGAAAGGAACTTTTTTCTGCATTGAAAGTGGGTGAACTTTTCTCTGCATAAAGTGTGTGAACTTTTCTCTGCATGAAAGTGCGTGAACTTTTCTCTGCACTATAATTTATCATCTGAGATGAGTGGGTTTCCATCAAGTACAACATATGTATCATAATGCCAACAAACTTTATACTTTGTTAAATGTTGTCAGTTCAAATGGTAAAATAAGAGTGAAATGAGAAGGTATTGGTACTAAGAAAATATCTTAGATTAGGGTTTCATGGGTCCTATCAATAACACACCAAACAGAATGAAAACTTGTAGGTGTGCCTTTCATGCCACTTCTGTATCGTGCAATTGATGTCGTTCAAACGGACGACATGATGTATATGGCTTAGGCTCGTGACTTTCAATGAAATTATGTATATGGCTTGGATTCATGACCTTTAATGATCATTTTTGGCAGGATATATTTTAACAATATATCACACGCAACACCTTATTATGTAGCCTTATCACTTATATTATCAAACTTATAAAAACATGTTTACTTTAAATAATTTACTTATAAATACATAAAACTAGATACTTATTTTACATAATCTAAATAGGAAATAAAAATGTATCACCAAGCCTATTTGAAAGTCAAACAAATGCCTCTTAATTACCATCACATTATTTATCATTTAATTCTTAGCCATAAAAATTTATCAATTCAAATTTTATTTATAATTACCATTGAAAAGAAAAGTCCATTATTCATGAAGACAAAATTAAAACCTCTCATGCATCCATGTAAGCCCACTTGTTTCTCTTATGGTCCATAAAAATATGTAATCAACATTTCATACATGCATAAGACCTCCTTTTAGTTTACATAATGTTGAAAGATCTATAACTTAAATTTAGCAAACATGACTTTACCTCTCATGTCAAGAATTTAATCTTACATATTAATACGCAATTTTTTCATTGTTAAAGTCTTCATAGAGTTATCATTACATGATGATTTATATTGATTGTGAACTAATCAAGAAGAAAAAACATGTGAATTGGTTAATAAACCAATAAGTATCTAAATCGAGACTAAATCTTCAATGTTATTTATAAATTCACTATTTTGTTCTCATTTTCCTATTTGAGAAGGGTTGTGGCCTTGAATATTTATTATCATATATATTGTACACAATTGGAAATACTTAGTTTAAATTAAAAAATGTTTCCACTACAAAAAAATGTGTAAAAACATTTGTGAATCTTACCAACTATATTATAAAATTCCAATAAGACAAATAAAAAAATAATATAATTAGTGAAATAAAGAAAAAAATACAACAATAGTATAAATGATTAAATAACACAAGTACATATCGCTCTCCATTGCCATCACCCTGATTATCTTCCTTGTTTGGCATGATAACATTGTTGTTCTCAACAATATGTTTTGATCTAGGGTCATGTTTTAATACAAACCACAAATTCCTATCCAACACATCTGGGTAAAAAAACACCTAGTTTCAATGTTTTGGGAAAACATAAGGCTCCCTAGTTCCATGCCACATCTTTTTAGAGTTGATATATATCAGCCCAATATCGCAATCTTCCTTTACTTTATTCCAATCAAAGGTGTCCCACTACTTGCACCTAAAAATAACACATTGGAATGATGAGAAGTCCACTTGAATGATCTCTTGTATCTTTCAAAAGTAACCTAACATCCCCTGCATCAGGTTTTGATCATGGTGGCTAGCACAACTAGATTTGTTGAACTCAACTTCCACTCCTTAATCTTGTTTCATGCATCCATCATCAACATCTTCCCCGTGAAAATGATGTACACATGCCCACATAGATGGGAACAAATGAACCTATAAAAAAGTGAAAGAATCAGTGTCATGTGTCTAATATCCCGAACATAATTAAAAATAATATATATGTGTGTGTGTGCGTGTGCGCGTTTGTGTGTTATAATTTAAAGTTGCTACTAGTATGAAGTTAAAATTGTGCAGAAAGATATTATAATTACCGAGTTTTTGCACCCAATCCCTATGTTTAGCGCATCCTCTTCAACATGCGGGTAATGACCAGATGCACCGTATTTCTCTCTGATTTTATCACCAACCCAATTGTTAGGGCATATCATTGGCATATTTTATTTTAAATGATTAGGACAAGGCACACTTCTACCATTCAACTATTTGAATTATTTCCTGTCACTGTCCCATTTCCTCCTCTTATGTTCATACAATGCAACCCATAGTTGTGTTGCTCCCATATTTTAAAGAATGAATTTGTTGATGGCTTCAATTTCTGAATTCGCTAATAAAATCAAAACACACACACACACACACACACATAGTACATATGAGATCAAAATATGCATTAATATGAAGATCAATGTGAATAGTTAAGGTGTAGTAATTTGAAAAATGATAAGCCTGCACTTACTATTTATCATGTGCCTCTTTGCATTCGTTTCAAGAATCTCCCCTTCTATTTTGTCTTCATTCCTTTGGTTATCCCAAATCGTTGCACCTACTGTGTTTTTTATTTGCTTGATGTACTCACTGGCATAATAAAAATAATCATATGATATATATCCATCTACCATAGACCCCTCAAGTTTTTCCCTTTGTCAAACAAAACCTTTCAATTTTTTCATGTACCTCTCTAAGAAGAACATCCAATAACAAGAAACCACCCCAACTAATTCAACCTCATCTACTAGGTGAATTAGAAGATGAACCTACAAGGCCATGAAACTCATTGGAAGTTCCTTCTCAAACATACAAAGAATCTCATCTATCTCTTAATGCCACAATGGAATGCTAGCCATATGAATCTCCTTTGATGTGATCCAACGTACAAATGCAAATAATTTAAATATGGAACATTGTAGGTATTGAGGGAAGTCATGGGTCACACACCGATGCATGAGCATAGGATAATGACATTTCACAGTAAATAGTAAATTATACAAAAATAAATTATAAAATATCCCATTACAAAAAAATAAAAATAAAATATTAAAATCATGTTTTTGACATATGTATTCTTTGAAGGTTCAAATGGTCATGTGATTTCAACCTTGACAAACGGTCTTCCACAGTGAAGCAACACTGTAGTGAAGACCCATATAAAGAAGGAACCGTCACACTCAGTATAACTTTATTTTCCAAAGAAAGATCATATTTATTTCAAATCCATGGGACATCACCTTCTTTGAAAGACCGAAAGGGACCAACCTCTCCTCTAGTTTCTTGTCTTGGCCAATGTTTCTTTTTAGTTTTTGAAGAAATAGGATTTCTCCTAACAACCAATGTGTCACTTTCTTTCAATGATAGTGCCTCCATAAATAAGGTGAAAAATTTTTTAAATATATGCATGGGATCCAGTAAGTGGGAAATCTTAATATGCTCCCAATATGGGAGCTCATAAAAGTAAAATTTCCTTTTCATCCCAATGGGCAATTTCTCAACATTTTTATCAAAGCATTCTCGATCATCAAGCATAGGCTCCCCATTTGAATCGAACATTTATGCAAATCCTTCTCCTTCTCTCCCTCATATTCTATAATCCATTTACCTCGTGTCATTATTGCAAACCTTTGGGTTCTCTCTGGTTTACCACTGAAAGAAGTTGTTTCTCTCCTATAAGGGTGTTCTTCTAGGAGGAATACCTTGGAGCATTCATACACTAGCTTTTGTAGGTGGTTGAACAACCTAGCTTCAGAGAAGGTCCATAAAATTTACATCCATGATACCCTTTTGTTATAAGACCTACAAAATTATTGTATACAAGCCGACACGTTAGCGACCATGAAGATCATAACAATTGAAATGAATTTAATTAAATATATGTGAAACACTATTGTTACGTATATAAGAAATTCAATAAAAATGTAATTTACTAGAGCAAACTCCTAAGCTTGGACAATCAGGTATGGTGTAAGCACATATTCCATACAATGTAAAACTCCTCTCTATTGTGATGGGTCTTGATACAATGTACACATGTATCCCTTCCCATAATTCCTTCAATTCGTCTACCAATGGTTGTAAGTAGACATCCATATTATTCACTTTTCATCTACTAGGGACTATGAGAGCCAACATACGATGTTCATTCTTCACAGAAAACTATGGGAGGATATTGTTATTAGTCACTACTACAAGCCAAACATAATATTTGGTGTTTTGGAGGGAATATGGGTTGATGCCATCCATGGCTATGCTAAGTCGTAGACTTCGTACTTCATTTTTGAATTTTTCAAGCGATATATCCTCTATATTCTTCATGGTTATTGAATCTATTGGGATTCACATAACTCCTGACTCACTTCTATGTGAGGCATGCTATCCTTGCAACATAACTAATTATTTACAATGAAAGAGCTTTTGAATCCTTGGGATTTTAGGCATGTGCCTCAATCTCTTATGAGGAGGACCATGTGATTTACCCATTTTTTTGAACTATGGTACCTATCATGCCCACATTTCAGACATATCTCTTTGCCTGAAAATTCTCCTCTATATAGAATATAATCATTTAGACATGCATGATATGATATGTACTCAACACCCAACATTTTCAACAACTATTTTGTTTTTGCAACTACTTGACAAGACATTATCACTCAAAATAACCTTATCTTTGAATAACCTGCAGTTGGTGGGGCATATAATTGAACAATGTTAATATTTAATGTTCGTAAAATCAACCATTTTTAATGATGTTCATTGTGTGACAATATTTCTCTAAATATAAAGGAATTGATCAATTATGCAGGTGAATTACCTCAATATTGTCGAGAAACATGCATGCGACATGCCAAATTTTGTTTTCGAGTTGCACAATAACATTGTTGTCCTTAGCTGAGTAAACTTTGACTTGCCACCAGGTCCAAAGGGAGGGGTGAAGGAAGCAAATTTCAGGCTTTTTAATAAGGTATCATTGATATGAGCATCATCGCCTAGCTCATCGTTCTGGAATGCATCTAACAATATTGTCTCCATGGCATTCATATCCTATAAGTAATCATCCATACCAACCTCTATTTGATTTCTTCCATTGCCAACTTTTGATGAATAACTACTATTTTTGTAGTCATTCCTAATTGGTGAATCTGGACATTGTGGGAATTGAATAGGTGGTTGATTCAACCATTCTTTGTATGCTTCCTCTATGAGTCTTTCTCTTAACGCAACCTTCTCTTGAGTTGAAGTTGTAGTGGGGTGCACCAAAAGATGGTAGGTGGTCACTCATAATCACTAGAATCCTAATTTCAAAAAATAGTAAACATCATTAGTACAATATTAATTATATTATTAAGTACGTCAATGCAATTGGTTTGTTGAAATTACAATATACCAAACAATCATTACCATTGTTGATCCAGGATTACGGCTGGAAGATGCCATATTCCAATTGGCAGGGTGAAGAGGTTGTCCATTTCCATCTACCAACTGCTTATGATATGCTACTTTTGATAAAAGCTTCCGACATTTTTGAAATGGAGGAATATTTTTTGCTTCTGATCTCAATTCTGAATCTGGATCCAGCAAATTTGGATACATTTTTATTCAAATTGACATGGATTAAAAAAAAATCAATTAGATAATCCAAATATAAATAAAATCTGAACTTACTAGAGATATAAAGGGAGAACTTCATGAAGTACTTTAATCAGTAGTATGGAACGAGTTGGAATTCAAAGAATTGGTCATTTGATATTATTGAGATTTTGTCCCTGCATTTGAGAAAAATCAGAAATAAAATTTTGTGTGCATATTTAAAATTAATCTCGAGAACCATATAACCACAATATAAATTTCAGTATATTTTTCAAACCATTTTTCAATAATAAGATTACTTTAAGGGGAAACTATATACTATGAACTACTATAATTCATGTAGATGCATCCTAAAGGATAATTGAGATTAATATGCCATTTTATGTGAAAATAAAATTTCAGATAGTTTTTAAACCAGACTGGTGCATTTATTAGAACAAATCACACCGATGTGTTTAAACAATAATAGCACAGAGGCATTTAAATAGTACCCTCACCGGTTTTTTCCATTCTGAAAAGACAAAAATATGTTATCATATCAGTGCTCTTGTACATAAATGCATCGATGTGTTAAAAAGAAAACAACACCCGTACACCCTTGTTTCCAAATAAAAACAAATTCAACCAACTTAGTTCTCTTATAATGTTATGAATTACTGCAATTCATAGCTTTTAAACCCTACTTGTGCACTTATTAGAATAAAGCATAACGATGTGTTTAAAAAATACCAAACCAAAGCGCTCAAATAATACTACATCAGTTTCCAACATTCCGAAAAAAAAAAAAAAAAAAAAAAAAAAATATATATATATTATATATATTATATATATATATTATTATATATATATATATAATATATATATATATAAAATAATAATATAATAATAATATAATAATAAATAATAATAATAATAAAATTAAAATAAAAAAATTAAAAATTAAAAATTAAAATAAAAATTAAATAATTAAATAATAATAATAATAATAATAATAAATAATTAAATAAATAAATAAAATTAAAAATTAAAAAAAAATGTATATATATATATAGAATATATATATATATATATATATATATATAATATATGTTATCATATCGGAGCTCTTGTACAAAAACACACCAATTTGTTTAAAACAAAACATCACTATGCACCAATTTTTAGATTTTGGAAAATAAAAACGAATTCAACCAACTCAGTGCTCTTATAAAAATTAGAGCACTCATGCTTTTAAATAGAAACTGCATCGTTACGTTAAAAAAATTAATCACATTATTTCGAGATTCGAAAATAAAATAAAATGGTATCATGTTGATGCGTTGAAAAACTTTCGCGCCCGACAATGTCGGTGATTTTCGTATAAACGTACTAGTGGACTTGACTATCAAATGCACCAATGTGCAAAGAAATTGAAAAAAACATTATTTTTTTTCCTTTTTTTATAATTAAAAAATGAGCAGCAATTGATTTTTTGAAACCTAATTTCATAAAGTCTTTTAAATAGTAAAAATTTATTCACTATTTCATTATTTTACCCAAAATTTCAAGGCACTGATTTGCAAGAGAAACATACTAAGAGCACGATGTAGTAACAAAATACTTTGGAGCAACAAAACTAGTCAAAATATCAGAAATTGGAAAGTAATGGTGATTCACTCAAAACCGTGCACAGTAAAATTTTTTTAATTTTATTGTTTATTTTACTAATAAATTTTTTAAACAATTTTTATAGGGTTTAATTAAAAAAGAGATCATTTGCAAGAGAGACATACTGGGAGCACTGTGGAGTGGAAAAATATTTTGGAACCACAAAAAGATCATAATTTGAAAGGTGTGGTGATTCAATCAAAACCCTCGATAAAAAAACCCTGTATAATAAAAAATTTACTATAGATTTTACTAGTTAAACTTTTATTATCTTCATTCCTATTTTAATTTAATTAAAATTCAAAAAAAAAACAATACTTACCTAAAACCTTTGCTTCTTCCTATAAAATTTCACCATAGGGTTTAATTTTCTCTACCACTTCACAGTTAAGGTTTTTCATTTTAGGAATTTTTTATTTGATGGGTTTTTGTACTTACTATGTATAGGGTGTTTGACATATAAAGTAGGGGAATCATTTATTGAATTGATCCAAACCCTGTGGGCCTTCTCCGTTTTTTTTAAAACAACTATATGTTCCACGATGCGCCCTCTATAATATAATGCACCTGTGTGCCCTATGTAAAACAAAGCATTGGTATATTATAACATTGTTGATTATGTCCAGTTTGTTCATTGTTTCTCTTTGTGTAATGTAACGTATCAGCACGCCTCTTCCAAATAGCATCGTTAAGTCATTGCACTGTGTTTAGCCTTACAATTCACACTATCATAATTTAAAATTATTTTAAAAATTTAATTTTTCATAACGATGTTGAACATTTAAACACACGGTGTGTTTAATGGGATAAACACACCGATGTGTTTATTTAGATGGACACAATGATTACGAGAGCTCTTTTTGGCTGAAAATTATTTGATTTATTTGTAAAATAAATTTAATGGCTTTTGTATTGAATGGTACAGGTTGTATATTTATAAAAAATGTCTCAAAATGTTTCAAGTAACTAAAATATTGATTAACACAATGATAACACATCAAAAAAATAAAAGAAGACAAGTTCTTTGTAAATTTTTTTACAAAATTAATATGTTTGAACTATATGTAAGTTTAACTAATATGTATTGGTTAGTGTGTGTCATGTAGAGCCATAAAATGAAGAAGGTCAATAAAATTATTTCTAATCTAAGTGTACAAGAACGTAAAAGTTTGATAGAAAAATTGCAGAAGGATGAATAAGGCGAATGAAAAATTACTATTCAATATGAGTTTTTTCATTAATAATATACTTAAGAATATTAGATAACATGTTTCAAAAAATATGTTATTTCATATATGTTTAATGTTCTATGGGGAGAGACAACAAAGGAAACGATCAATGTCGTTCTAAGAAAAGAAAAATTATAGAACATGTAAATGATGATGAATTGTTCCTTAGCTCATCTGGAGTGGTGTTGGAGGTTAATAAATGGGGAATTTGTTTTTCAAAACTATGAGGGATCTAGTGGAACAAATGTATAGACATACTTTCCACTTGTAATACAATAATCAATCCAATGAGTCTAAGAACTGAATTATATCTAAACTACAGGAAGTGTTTCCAAAGCAATGGTCAATGAAACATGCCAAATTTGCAATAGCAAAAACATACAATAACAAAAATGAATCATTCAAAAGGTAATATTTGTAATTAAAATGATTTTATAAAATTATATGTATATATATTACTACAAACCATTTATTTATTAATATCGATTTTGTCATATTTAGTTTTCATATATCAATGTAAAATTTGTTTATTACTTTTTTTAGGAAGATTATGAAAATCCCAAAGTATCAACGAGTTGGTATGCAAAATATGCTAGTAGGAATGTCCAAAAAAGTGTACAAGGAGATGGTCAAAGAAATGGACATAATTGCATCATAGGAGGAGCCATCTCAACAACAACGTGCTTCAAATGTATGTGATCATGATTGAGTTTGTCCATATAAAAAAATAAATTAGCATTAACTATTAATTTTCAAGTATTTTCTTGTAGAAAAGAAAACAAAATGGAACTCATTAAACACATAAAATAGGACGACAAGGAAGAAAATGGTTGATTTCAAAATTTGTGAATAATTTTTAATATTTCCTTATAACAATTCAAGGTTTCATTTTGTATATTTTAAGTTGTTTTACAATAACCATCCTTGAATGTATTCAAATAGGTGTGAACATACAAAGAAGAGTCATTAGAAGAATTGGTTGAGATTAGGTTAAATAAGGGTTGTGAGTATATGTTGGCACATCAAAAACTAATTGTGGAATTTGTAAGCATATATGTTGTTTTACTTCTTTGATTTTATAATTAATAGAACAAAAAAACCCTTTATATTTTTATAATGGGGTTTAAAACAAACAAGAAACAAAGTATGGAATCACGCAAACAAAAGACTTGTTGCAACAAGGCATGAGACTTGGTTTTGAAACCATGTGCATATTTTATGAGTCACTTCTTGCTATGGCACATTGCTATTCGATTTACTTTGATGTATATTATTTATTTCAATTTTCATTATTCTCACCAATGTAGGTACACTTATTGCAGTTTATTTTTATGTTTGCAGATGGAACAAGATCAAGAAGAAGAAAAACAACCGATGCAATCAACAAAAAATTCCTCCAATAACCCAAGTCATGGAAGTAGCTCAAGCACTGACATCCGTTCCAATGAAGAATTATGTTCTACTTGGATATTAATGCAACTTATTGTATTTTTTGAAATAATTATCTGTGAAAATCATACATTTTCTTTAATGTAATGGACATAGTGTCCAAATTGAAAGACAAGGGGTTACCAATAACAATCCCATTTTGTATGACAAAGAGCCTCTTATTGATATATAATAAAATACATTTTAATTTATTCCATTGTGTTATCCAATGTCGATATGAAATGTTACACCACTGATTAAATCTATGGATGATTAAATATTATAGTGAAGAGATGCGAAATTTGATAATATAATTGTTGGGGCCTTCGTTTTGAATTTTGAAGTTTTGAGAGAATCAAGGGGGAGAACAGGTGATGGGAGCAACGATTGAGTTGCAGAGATGACAATTGGGGATGGAGGCAAGAACATACAGTAAATAGGCAGTTGCGACAATGTGTTAAGAGCAAATAGGAATAACCGAGCAAATAAGAAGGAGAGTGGAAAGTAGTTGAGGGCAAGGACAACCAAACAAAACTGACAGTGGGGATGATGGAAGAAAAGATAAAAATAGAAGACAGTAAGGGAAAGGGGTTGGTATCTGGCATGAATCAGGAGTGTAGAAGAATAGAGTCCCGAGGACCTGAGCAGTCACGGAAGATCTAGAGCTAAACATAGTTGTAGGTCTGAGGCATTCTGTGTCTATGTTATTTTATGTATCTAAGGCTTTGTGCATGATGTATACCGTAATGAATCTTCCCTATGTTGTTGTTAATGAATGAATGATACATTTTGGATTGTGTTATGGTTAAGTGTATTGTTCTAGTTTATAGACCTGATCAAAATTTTAATTAATGGCCTTTTACTTAATGAATATAGTAATTGTAATATTATGTCGTTGTGATGAATGACCTATTTAAGCTATTGATAGTTGATGTCTTGATCTCCCTCAACATCTCTCCAAACCTTCCTAGTTTTGTTCACGACACACCTTGAGTGAGACTCCTTACCCCTTGGGTAAGGTGAAAATGCTAGTTTGGGCCTAGACTACAGTGGATCCTTGTTGGGCCCATGTGCCTGAACCCAGGGTCTCTTCCCTGATGACATTTTTGTGCCAACAAATGGTTCCGTCGCGGGGACTTGAAATCACAAGAAGTGGTTTGGAATATGGTATCAAGGATATTTAAGAAGGAAATATGGCACTGTTGGGATAATCGGGTGGATCGGTTCGTGTCGGAACATGCTTCCCCTTGAAATCAATCTATTGCTAAGGTGAACAAAGAAATCTTGTACTTAGAGGTTGCAAGCGGTCAGTACAAGATCTTCTGGAGTAAATTTATTGAAGAGTTATATAACTAGTTAAAAAGACTAAAAGTGAAAGACCGGTTAGAAGAATCGATGTTAGCATGTCGTGATTGGGTCCTCGCAGATCTCGCGACACTCCAACACTTGGATAATGACCTGACAAGGGCAATAGATTTTTCGGTACATACTACCATAGAGGGGTACGTTGTGGAGTTCATAGTAGATGAGCTACCAGTCCTTCTCAAAATCGAATGTGGTGTTCAGATCGGGGTTGAGAGGAAAACTGTTGAAAGTGGTACCTTTTGGATTCATATGTTGATTAGGGGCTCATGTCCCAAGTGTCGTAAAATGCTCAAAAATGAAAGTGCTCAGAATTGGCTCAAACCTAAATGACTGGATAGAGCTCATACTCCTGATTCCAGCACCACAAACGGTTCAAAAAACGGTCGCCGTATGTGAAAGTTATGTCAAAAACAAAATCGCCCAATAACCCTTAATTTTTGAATTTTCAAAAAAAAATTTAAAAAAGAATATTCCATGGAATATTTCTTTGGGCGGGCCAATCAAAATTTGCCACGTGGCAAGTCCGGAGGCCACCACGTGGCTCAGGTGACATCAGCACACATATGGGCCCGTTGTAAAAAAAAATTTGGCATTGGCAAGTTTCAAACCCATGACCTGCCTGCCACAAATCCAACGCCTTACCGTTAGGCTAAAAAGGCAGCCTTTGAAAACAATGTGAAACATGTATTCTTTAAAGTTTGAAAATGGTTTAGGCGGGAATGAAAGGGGCCAGCCCCGCCTCCATATGACCTCCGTCCTTGAACCGCGGGCCAAACCCCTAACCGCCGGCACGAAATCCGAGGTAAACCGCTGAGTTAGTTGTGGTCACATGCGCGATTATAGCCGGCAGTCAAGGCAGAGTTGGCAGACCTGTTGGCAGTGGCACCAAATTTGGCGGCTGCCCCAGATTTGGTGGAGCTAACTGGACACTAACTACAGTTAGCTGGAGTTCTTTTAGGCTAAACTGGAGGGAATCATTAATGGGCCATAACTTTGGCTAGGAAAGGCGGTTTTGGACGATTTTTTTTTTTTTATTTTGGGTATTTTGGACGTTCTAAAGCCATTGGCATAGGTCTTTCATCCATTAAAGGTCATTTGCATAGGTTTTGGAGCCATGGAAATTCTAGGAGCCACTAGGGCCCAGTATTGAGAGAACTGTATCGGGTTGCAGGTATCCATTGGAGGTGAACCAGCAGTCAATCCTGAAGAATTCATGTGTTTTGAATCTGTTTTTATAGTCTATTCCACCTGTAGAGACTTCTATTCAGATGTAAATTCATTTTGAGCATTTAATTAAAACGAGGACAGGCCCATTTGGGAACCTTGGACCCAGCAGACGTAGCCCAGGAGGGGTGAACTGCTTCATCAACTTCTTTTGCATCTGTGGTTAATTTATTTTGCAAAAAAAATCGTTTTAATGTGTTAAAAAGTAAAAGGAAATAATTCTGCTATGCTTGAATGGATCATGAACATCTGAAAATTTCATTTGTTTCTTTACTGCAAGACATGGGCATCTTTTAAACATGTTTACTACTGAATTGAATACCTTGCAAACCTTTTTCAAGTAGTTTCAAATTCAGATCAAGTTGGTACAAAGCTATGTTGTTGTTTCTTGTATCAAAAGCGTCAAATAATCTTATAGGCAGAGCTGAAACGAGCCAGGAAGCCTTTCGAAATGCTCTTGTTATACAATTTCAAAGTAGATAAATGCTCTTTCAGTCAATCTCTGGTGTAGTTGTCTTTTGATTGTTTTTGTGCAAAGATCTTCTAACTGTCTTGCAAGTATTAATGCTTACCAGGTTGAAACTTAAAAGAGGGGAAGGACAGTTGACTAGAGAATGAGAGAATCCTCAGTCAAGGAAGGCCAGAGAACCATCACCTTCGCCTTCAATTTCACCCTCAAGAGTCTCAGCAAAAGCTTCAAGAATGTCTGAAAAGGAAGGAGAAATTCCTGCAGACACGGATCCAAGAGAAGAAGAAAGAGTCTGTCTTCCGAAAGTCTTTTTTGGACCTCACTGAAATGGTGAGGATATTGTACCAAGAAAGAAACGAGAAATTCGCTGGAGAAGGGTCCAAACATCCCCATGAAGGAGAGGGTTCTTCAGGAGGTAAGAAGGATGATGATCATTCCAAGAAAGGACATGGAGGTAATGGTGATCCACCACCCCCATCGTCACCTCCTTCCTCTTCATCCTCATCTTCTTCTTCTGTGCATAA
>APFE031304602.1:0-13954 GCA_000404065.3 Pinus taeda | reverse complement strand
TCGAGCTCTGCTCTATTGGAGGTCGCCCCCTCGAAGAGGCAAGTGAACATTACTCTCTGAATAATAAAATCATTGCTATTCTGTGTTCTAGGTATCTTTTCTTCGCATATTCTGTGTTCTAGGTTTTTCTTTTTCGCATATTCTGCATTTGGGTATCATTTGCAGGTTAAGAGAATAACATTTCCACACCCTGTGGATGTCTAATATGAGGTGATTTGTACGTGGTCCAACCTTCACACTCACTGTGCTACGCGCCCTAGTGGGCACCCCGTTCCCTGCAATATTGTCTTTGTGCGGTTCTAGCGCAGCGCAACCTATGTTATTTACCAAGTCTTCCTTAATTAGGCTTTATTATTTGATTACTTAGATTATTTTCATATATAAGCATTCATACAAGTATTTATCAATTGCACACAATAAATAAATAGAGTACAAGCAATGTATAACATCAAAACACAGATTCAAGAACAGATGCACAGAGTAAACTTCTCTTTATTAACTTTCAATCCCAAGTACAGACTTGACTCTGCCCTATGCACTCAACTACAGGGTCCGCACACTCAGCTGCGAACTCTTCCAAGCCTCCGTGAACTCAGATGCAAAGCCTCTACCTACTACTATGACCCATTATACTTCAGGTTCAACTCTAACCTTGAACCATGCCTTCGTTATTCTATCTATTATTACCTTCCTTCTTCTTTACACTTAGAGCCTCGCTCTATTTATACAATCCCATGGTCTACGGACCATGGGTAGGACAATACAAATTTACATTAAATTACAATATTTTAGGGTGGACAGCCCTATGACTCATCCTAGACTTCGCGCTCTGCGCCCGCAATTCGCGAAGTCTTACAATACAATTGACCAAAAAATGGGCTTTGAACCCCAAAAACATGTTGCAGGGAATCCGATGCTCAACACACACTAATGCATAGTCTCCGTGCTGATCTTCAAGTGTGTGTTGGTGGTCATGCGCATCAACTTGCCGAAGTGCATGTTCAGCCCCAATTGGACTTGCTTCTTGTCTCACCTTGGTGAGTGTGTTGAATGGGTTGGGTTGCATGTGTGCGCTCAACGACGTGCATGCTACTGGAACCTTTGCATGTGATCAACAACACTGCTCACCATGTTTGCTCTGTGTCAGCTGCTGGGATGGATCCTTAACTTGTATTCGCGCAATTTCATCCGTGAGTGTGTGTTGCGCCCACTGTTGTTCCTGTTTCTGCTGCAACTCATTGGACTATCTGTGTAGCTTTATGTTCTTCCTGAATTGTTGCTTTAGCATATGCAACTCCTTCTTTGTTCCATCTTCTGCCTTCACACAATCTTCATGTCACATCATCACTTCATAGCCTGAGTCTCCAAAGTTGCTTTCATTATCAGTGGATCTGCTTGATCTTGCAACTTTTTTCCGCCTCTATGTTGTCAACAACCTTCCTCTTACATTCGTTGAGTTCTCTTCATTTGCTGCACTCAGTATATTGCCTTTAGTTTTTGTTCATGATGTTTCTCGTTTTGATGCTACTACTTGATTTCCTTTCCCACGAACAACTTGATGTCTTTGTGAGTAGGTAAGCCCATGGACACTTGATCAATTGCATCCCCAAGCATGCTCTGAATGGTGTCTTCATCTATGCTCTCTCAGAAACCATTGTACATGTACTGCAAGAGGTAGATGAACACCTGTGATGCCTAGAGACATGGAAACACTCATAGCAAACAATCTATCAGTTGAAAACCAAAATGAACATGATAACTGACTTGCAACATACCTAGGTGAATGATCATGAAGGTTGTGCAATTTCAGCCAAGAGGTTGGGAGACTAATTACCAAGACTATACAAGGAACAATCCAGGTTTCTAGGAGACTGACTAACTACTGGAACTGGAAAAATGTGCAATCCAATTGGGTACTTGGTTGCTAGGATTGTGAAATGAGCAATCCTTGCGGGGAAGGACTGTTGTCATAGGAGAAGATTTGCGCAACTTTTTCGGCCATGCAACCATTGACCTCTAGAAATGTGCAATTGAATCTAGGACGCCAATGTTAGGCTAGAATACGCAATTCTGGAGAGGTAGGTGAGACTTCCTTCTCTAGCTTGTGCAATGCAGCCTTGGTGAAGGTAGAGACCGGGCGAAGGTTGGCCCAACTCGCCGATGGACAACTGAAACCAAGTAAGTCGATGAAATGCATGGAAACATTAAGTGATAGCATAAGTGATAAATAGTGCATGCAAAACATTAACGGAAGATTGAGAGAACAAATCAACATGCATGTGGGTGCGGTCATTCGTCGGTTGGGTGAACGTCCATGCAAAGCAGTTTCATGCATGTGATAGTAGTGAGATAGAAACAAAAAGTGAAATAGAGCTAGGACAAGATGGAATATATGTAAATGACAACAGGCGTTCAAAGAAATCAAGCAAACAACACTCACACAAGTGAATACACAAAAAGTGACAGAAATGCAACACAAGGAATGGGAAACGTGCTTACCCGAAAACAGTTGAGTTGAATGTGCCGACTACTCCTACATCTGATGTGGGATGTTAGATCTACAAGGTTGATGTGAGGAATGAGCTCTGTAGTGTCCAGTTGATGAGTTTACATAACACCGAGGTTATGACGCGCATGCCACAAATCTAGGGGAAGCGACACTTGGAGGGAAGTTTCAGAATTATTTCTTGCATGTAACCTCCAACTGCTAAAAATAGATCCCTGAGACAAGGGATGCCTTTCCATGCTACCTTGGGAGAAGAATCCTATGGATTCAAGTCTATTTTGCTTGGTCCTGGAGGGAACTAGTCAACTCAGTTGCACATGTAAGCGACAACTAGAGAAAAATGTGCATTTTTTACTATAAGCTAGGCTAACTGCCTAAGGGGATTGCGCAATTTTTGGGAAAAGCAGCTGATTGCTACCCAGATTTGTGCAAATCCTGGGCTGAACAGCCTGTTGATGGAAACAATTGTGCAAATCCTGCTAATACTGTTGGCTAGCAGGATTGCGCAAACCTAGAGCTCAAAGGGCTGTCACAGGGAATTGCACAATTCCTAGAGGGAAGGCTGGTTTCCCTCCAAAAAAGTGCAAATTTCACTAGGAAGTTGCTCAGCCTGCAGTTGGACCAAGTCTGGGTGAGCAGCCTATGAAGGGAAAAGATCAAAATGTGATTGACAGGCTACCTCTAAGCAAGAAAGACACTGAATCTTGAGGACTTGACGAAGCAAGGCAAGCTGCTGTGAAGGTTGGTAGGGAGGCTCCAAAACAGGTTAAGGCAAAATTTTGGAGGGTGGTCTCAGCCGCTACAACAACATGTTACCTCACTGTACAAAATTTTCATGCATGTACTTTCAACAAACTAATCTTGAGGAGTTTCTTCTTGACATAAAATCTCAGAAAAGGAATGGGCTGAAAAAAATCTAAATGATTTGGCTCATACCTTTGAATGTATATAGATTGACAAGGCTGCAAATCCTCATGGATTTCATGTACTATGACTTGACTATCAAATTGTTGATCCATTTCATCTTCAACTAAAGAAGAGACATTTGCTTGTTGGGAAACTTCTTGATTATCAAGACTAGCTTGAGAATAAAATTCATAAAGTGCCTCTAACATCTCCTCAGCATCCATAGATTCTACATCATCATCAATACTTTCAAGATATTGAATGAAACCTTTCCAAAAATTACAACAGTCTTGAAATAGTGGTGATGAAGGATGAGACTTGCCATAATGTCAAAAAAATATTTTATGGAAATATTTAAGATAACGCAAGCTTCTTAATGGCAACCCTTCATACCATATTCTAGCTGTCTTATAGGGTAGCCATAAACATCTTCATGAGACAATCCTCAGGAATCTCAACCCTCAATCTACATACATGTAAATGGAATTTAACCAAATGCAAACTAGCATCATCTTTATTTTCATCTTTGAACATGGGAAGATGGGTTGACCAATCAACACAAGGCATAGGATTTGGAAAACCATATATGTGAGACCAATCCATAGGGGCATACCTGACATTTCTTCTTACAATAGACCTCATCTTGGAACTTCTTCAAGCTAGTGATCTTCAAGCAATGGAGTCACCATGAAAATTCGATCTTCAGTATTCTTTAAAGTGGAGTCGCCAGGGTAATATCACAACCTTCAGAACTTCTAATGTCATGTTACCCTCAGGAATCAGAAAGAATATAATCCCATAAAAAGGAGCTTCTTGTTTCCCGACAGATGCACCAAAATGTTATCACTCCGTTGGAGCAGGTTGGGTTGTGTCAACCTTTCAACCCGGTGTAACTATTTCAAACCAAGTTTTAACTGGATGTTAGCCCTTCTAATCTGAGAAGGCTCTCTCAATATTTTTTAAGAATGTAGATGGCTAACTCTAGTTTTCTATTTTATTTTTCAGGTGAAAGAGTGTGAGGGCGGCCACCATTGGGCATGGAGTTAGTCAAAGAAAAACAACAATAAACAACACTATTTTATGCAAACTGGGGAATGTTTGGTTTACTAATGTGGACAAGGGAATTCACAGTAATCACATCAAATTGAAGGAAGTTGAAGCTATTTTAAATATTTCCAAGTAATCAACAAACTGTGAAAACTAATAACGACAAAGGAACACGAAAAGATGGGACTAAAACCAGAATGAATCTCAGGTTAAAACATAATTGCTACAAACTGTATTTTCTATTAATTGAAAACAATACAATAGTGGTTCTACCATCATCCATTCCCCCCCTCCCCTCCCCCACCCCACCCTCGTGAAGAGTTGAGAATCTAAATATTTATAGGGAAGAGATCCCTTTACATAATTTGCCACCTGGGCTAGATTCAATCGACAACTATGAGATCTAATCCTACCTAATTAATACAACTTCGAGCCTTCATAGGAATTTCTGTTACAACAAATTTTGAATACAAATGGGAGTCTTTTGCACTATTGCAATAATTTAAAGCACAACATTATATTGTTGGAAACCCGAACATCTCGCTCTTCGAATCTGCTATATTGTTTGTTGTATGAAATGTGTTTGAAAGTGTCATTACTGTTCCACTATATCTCTGCCCTGTCTTCCTGTTGTCTCCTTAATGACCATGTTGCTGAAGAAACACTGAAAAAAACTCATGACATATCAGAGAGAATAAGCATTCATTGATCTAGGCCATTGATCAATCTAGAAATAACATTTTGGTATTCATTTATGAAGGAACGCAGGAGGGCCACTTCTCCCATAACGTTTCATGCAAGAGGGCCACTTCTGTCATAACGTTTCATGTAGGAGGGCCACTTCTCCCATAAATTTTCATGCAGGATGGGCCATATGGTAGCTGGGGATTGGAGGGAATGAACATACTATCGGGATGGGAGTGGGCATCCATGGTTGGGTTGGCACTTTGTGGATGGAGGACGGGAGATGATGTGAAGGTGGGATTGGGATTGTTGGTGGGAAGTGATCTACAGAAGGAGCTACGTGGAAGTAGGGGAGTGATGGTGAAGCAGAAGTGGAGGGTGACGTAATCAAGATTGTGGGTTATGGTGGGAGTGGGGAAAATCGTTTTTAGAGGGGGGTCGAAGTGATTTATGGTATTGATATTGGGGGGTACGAAATGACGAGGGGAGGACACATAGCGGTGGTGACTGTTTTCAGAGGGGGATCGAAGTGGTTTATGGTATTAAGATGGGGGGCTGCAAAATGGAAAGGGGAGGACACATAGCGGCAGTGAAACCACTTTTCAACACCCCACCCCCAACCGATAAAGAGAAACATAGCGGGGGGGGAAGGCCTTAGAGTCGTCAAATGGAAGGTTGATTGTGGTAGGGGGTGTGAACTTGTGCGAGGTTTAACCATGGGTGGGCCCGACATCTTATTAGATTGAATTTTATGCCATTTTGCATCCGGGAGCGGGTTCTAGTTTATTGCATTGGGAGTAGTGCAAGTTTTATGTTTGGGACTTCTTAATAGATGTTATATATTGAAAAGGGACTTTCAACATGGTTTATGATATTAAAATATACAAAGGGAAACATCGCTAGAGTAGGAAAGGGAAACCCGAGTAGAGTAGGAATGGGTGTAATGGGATGAGAATACGGGAATATGGGAATTTTTCCAAGACAAAAAGATGGACATGTTCTTCCTCCTTAATCTCCAAATATAAATCACAACAACCTCTTTCACAAAAACAGCAGATAGATGAAAAGATCAGTGGTGGAAAACCTTGACTAATAAAAATAAAATTTATTTTAGTGATTTATCATGGGTAACACCACTTATACACAAAACCACTTGCACAACATGTGCACAATGTCACATGTACATAGCAACACCTACATAACACATACACAACATCACATGTACACTGCACCACCTATACAACGTGTACATAATACCACATGCATGATATATACAGGACACTACATGTACACAACATCACATGCACGACATGTACACGACACCCCCTACACACAACACCACATGTACAACATGTACACAATACCACATGCACACAAAACCAAATGTACAATCATGCACACAACACCATATGTACATAGTACCACTTATACAACATGCACACAACACCATATGTACATATAACTGCATATACAACATGTACATAACATTATATGTACACAACACTGCATATCCAACATGCACACAACACCATATGCACACAATGTCACATATGAATCATGCACACAATATGATATGTACACAACACCACATATTCAACATTTACATAGCACCATCTATACCCATCACTGCATATGCGATATGCACACAACACCATAGGTACAATCACTGAATATAAAATATGCACAACATATACACAATAATAGCACTGCACATCCAAGACCAGAGTGCCTGTACCAAAAAATCTTGCTTCTAGTGTCTCTTTGCCATCCATGCTTATCCTAGCATGTCACAAATCACATTATTTTCATTTTGTTGATGTATCTCCCAGCATTAGCTTGTCCATAACATAAACATATACATAGTATAATCACATAATATCAATTCATATCGACATGATACTGACCTTAGATATTTTTCAGGCTATTCTTCCCACTTTATTCCTCATGAACCAAGAATATATTAATGCCATTCACCTGCATAAGCAATCATTCCTCCACAAAAATGATTCCTGATGACCCTGTCAAACAACAATATGCATACATACATACATACATACATACATACATACATACATATACATATCCATATCCATATACATATACATATACATATACATATACATATACATATATATATAGATATACACATCAACATAAAACAACCATGATCTTGTTAGACAATGACATGCATACATACATATATACATGCATATATATAAACATTAGTATAAACATCATCACAACATAATTACCAAATATCATAAGATCAAGCTGAAGAGAACACCCGTTATCAATGCACATCATGCACAACATTGAGAAAAATTGTTCCCAACATATCCAAGGAATCATATGCCTCACATCCATTCACTTTACCTTTCTTATTAGCTTTCTCATGATTGTCCTACCACCATCCATTTACACTAATGGACCCATCCAAGTTAGTTGATTGTCATAGTCTTACCCTTAGCTGCCCTTACACATGAACCAACGTAATTCAAGTCTTTCATTACCTATTTGGTTCCACACAACTCTCCCAGAGTTCCATCAACTTTCTTCTTTCCTAACCAATTTCCAAGACCCTCAAAACATAAAAGGAAACAACAAGAAACAAAAAAGAAAAAATCGTAAAAACCAATAATAATATGACACTGCAAACAAAGTGGCATGATCATGCACTAGACATAACAAAACCACAATTCAAGTGGAATAGAATGACAAGTTATTGAAAGAACAAGACTCTCAATAGACACCATGACCCATTCCCCATGGGTTCCTAGTGCTTCCAAGGGAAATCTCAACCTAAGACTTCTTCAAGATTCCATGGCAATTTCTTCACCATGCAATTCTCTATATCATACTGCCATAACACATAATTGTCAGTGCATAAAAAAATGTAACACTATACCAATTATCTTACCTTGTTATACCAATCACGTTGCCTTGTAATTGAACATAAATTTAAGCCACATGTTCCAAAGATTAAGACAACATTATAGGTTTTAACCCCGCACAGAAATTACCTGCATACGAATTCTAAAACACGGAAAATAAACAATGCGAGAGCATAACACATAAAACATATATACACAGATATTTTCCCCTAGATCCCAAAAATGGGACTACAAGCTTGATTTTTCATTATGTTATATTTATACATGAAGAAGCATCCAATACCATGGGCTGAAAACCATCGCATCCAAAACCATGTGCAAAAACCATGCACTAAGCGATAGGTAGGTCCGTCCGACCTAATATAGGGTTCCAAAACATTTTTCCCAGGGCACTGCCCTAGAACCCATAGATGGGGGCTAACCCCCGCCCTCAAACCCCACGTGACCCCCCATGCTGCATAGTTGATGCAACAAAGGGGGTGCTCCGCCCCCCCTCCAACCCCCCAGTTAACTACGTAGGCTAGTCATTGAAAGAATATAACACAACCAACATTCTCCCACTTCTTGTTTTCTTTCCATAGGGGGCCACATGAGAGCTTAGTCATTTATTCAACCCTACAATGCCCATTGTTTCTCTACACCAAGAGAACTTCTCAGAGCTCACATATTTTGTCAATGCATCTATATTATTCTTCAAAGTATCCACCTTTACTAGCAACACCTTTTTGTCTTCTATCATATCCCTCACAAAGTGATACTGAACATCAACGTGCTTTGTCTTTAAATTATAAGCAGGGTTCTTTGCCAAGAAAATTGCACTTTGGCTATCATAGTCTATCCTTATAGCTCCCTGTACTAACCCCATACTCGAACATAGTCTTTGCAACCAAATTGCTTCCTTGCTTGCATGAGTGGCTACCATGTATTCTTCCTCTATAGTTGATAGTTCCACTACAGATTGTTTCTTACTCATCCAACTGACTGCACCTCCAAATAGGTTAAACACATACCCACTTGTAGATCTTCTCTGATCCAAATCTCTAACCTAGTTTGCATCAACAAAGCCATGAATATCCAACACTTTGTCTAATCCTGGTCTTCCTTGGTAGCAGAAACCATAATCACTAGTGCCATACAAATACCTAAAAACCCGCTTCACTGCTATCTATTGCTCCTTCCCTCATTTTGACATAAATCTACTCAATACTCCCACTACGTGTGCAATGTCTGGTCTAGTACAGACCATTGCATACCTCAAACTACTGACTGCACTTGCATATGGAACACGGGACATTGTTATAGACATATTTGGTCACTGCAACCTCAATCTCATATGTCTGTAAACCAAGGGCTTCTAAGCCCCTAAAAGTGTTGTTACACACCCTAAAGGAACAAGGTCAGCTGATTACATCATCTCCCAGAAGTTTTCCATGAAAAACTACTCAAAACTAGTCAAAAATGGACCATCTCACCTGCTCCATGGTTAGGGTGTGATGCATCTCACCTAATGCACACGGGGGGTGTGATGCATACTGAAAATCCCTTCTATAGGGTGCAATGGGCAAGAGTAGACAAATGCTAGAGATAATTTGCAAGGTGGATGATCATGGAATCTTCCAGAAACTTCTCCTATGACACTTGCCTCTCTAAATTCGCCCAGGGGTGAGTAAGAGATCATGAAATCTCCAAGTGGAACCAAGAACTATCACAGAAATGAAACTAATCGAAAACCTAGAAGCTGACTCACCCACCTAAAAACATCTATATATGGATCCCTCATCCTAGAGATCCAAAGGCTGGAATTTTGTATCTTGTAAGGAAGAGTTGTTGGTTTCTCTGTGGAACATCATAGTGTTGGGTGATCTAGCTTTTCATGAGAGGAAGAGGGCTTTCATGATGGGAGGATGGCGTTGGGTTAGATGAATGGGTTGTAATCCTCTCTTCTACTACTTCTATTAATAAATCTAGTTGATTTTTCCTCCATATTCTTGTATATATCTGAATCTTGTATTCATATATGCATTTGTATGGTTAATATATATCTAATCCTATATTGTTTATGATTATAGATCTCTATGATTTGATGGTATTATGCTTCTTTGACTCTACAGGTGTTCTTTGAAGTAGGACGAGTGATGAATGAGTGGCAAAAATCTGTCAAAGGGGAGAGGAAACAAGCAAGGAACCAATCGAAAGACTAAGGTTGCTACTCTCTACTTCTCTCTCATCTATATCTCATAAAGGAAAACACAAGTGACTTTAGTTTGTTTGTTTCTAAGATAGCTACCCGTCTTAGTGGGACTAGCAGCTCTGAATGGACACTAGTTTTCTTGATAACAAAATGGCGACTCCACTGGGGATTGAATAGCTTGTTCGCTTGTTTCTAGTTTGTTTTCTTTATAAACTACAGACAGAGCCTGAAGTTAAGCCAGCTAGCCTTCGAACTGCTTTTGCTATGCAACTACAAAGTAGATAAATGCAGCGTCAGTCAACCTCCGGGTTATTTTATGAATTAAACATCTAACTTGCAAACATCCTAAGTGCCCTGGTAGTAGCTCAAGTAACCTCATTAGATCACCCCATATGCTTTGTATTTACTGACTATCATTAGCTCAGCCTAAATCCCTAAACTAAGCTGCAAAATATGAGCAAAAAACCAAACCCAGTCTCATCCCTGGACCATCGTACGGTTTCCCTTTGATAGTCTGGATGCATCACACCTCCCGTGTGCTATAGGTGAGATGCATCCCTATTTCCCTGTGTTACAGGTGCGATGATTGGATAAGACTATTTCTGCCTCCAGATTTTGGTTTTTTCTTCATTGTCTTCAGCTTTATTCAGTAGTTTTGTTGTCTGTGATCAGTATATCACTATTGAAACTCCCTTCCTTTGCATTATTCAACCTCCATTGTATGAAGAATTGTGAATGTTTTTATGTATTTTTCATCATTTACAGTTGTCCTTGGCAAACAATAGCTTAATCGAACTATCGTCTTTTGATTTGAAAGTGTCATTTTCAATCAAAGAAAAGAATCCTCCTCTTTTTTATAGTCAATTACACTTTTTCTCTTCTAGTTGATTTGAATTAATAGTATTTCAAGTTTTGAAAGCAGTTTTCAATTCAAAATCACAAAGTGTTGTCTTAGTCTTCATTTCATTTTTTGAAAATAAAATTGTTAGTACTATCACTTTGAAAGAAAGATAGTTCAGATTTGTACTTAGCATTCTTTTTGTCATTCACACATTAAGAAAGCAGAAAACAAATACATGCATGTGCATTTGCATTTAGACTGCTTGTGGAAATTGAATTAGGACAGTGCATCTTAGTGTGTGCTCTCTGCTCTATGTTGAAAGGATTTTACTTCTCTTTCCTTAGTGGCTAGGATTTTCATTGCAAAAAGAAAGTAAATGACTATTTACCATCTTAGATTGCATATTTAGGAGTTGTGTATCTACATCACATGGTGAACCTTAAAGGCAAACTTCTTAAGGAATATCAACTGTAAAATAAATTTCAATGAACATAAAAATGCTTTGGAACCTAACACACAAAATCTAGAAGTCTAGGCTATAGACATATTTCGGCGTCATAAAGCCTATTAATTATCGCTTTCATCGTAGGTTGGGTGATTCCTCCTCTTTGAGACGACAAGTGCCAGTAGAGACTTGTGCTCCCACGTACCATCGAGTATATATTGGGAGACCATAATAGGCGACATCCTTTATCCTTAGGAAGCCATGTCTGCCACCCTATCGATCGCAATGCACTGAACACAACATTCGGGAAGATTGACTGCCATACCGTAAAAATTATTCTGCATTTTTGCGATTGGTTTGGTAATCGCTCTGTCTAGATTTCCAGAGTAGTTACTTTCATTCCTTTTCAGACTCCTTAAAAGAAAGGGTCCATCTGAGAACTTGTCACTTCAGGCTCATTAAAAATCGAAGGTGACTAGAGTCACATTTAACTTTTTATCGACTCTTAAAAATTGAAAAATCAAGTTGTCCCAAAGCGTCATAAAATTTATTTTAATCAGAATAATGTCATTATTTCCTCGTTGATCTTAGGTTGAGAAAATGGAGTCCACCAACCAAGGATTTCCCCTTTGGGGGAAATCCTAGTCCCTTCTCCTCTTGAGGAGATGTTGGTGCACCTCATATGGCCACATTGTCCCCTCTAGGACTAACAATTGGCCTACCAGTATGGCTCTTCGCGACCTCTTTCATTCAAAGCACCGTGATTCCTAAGTAATCAAATCAGCAACTGGATGATACTAGAGTTACCCCCCAACCTTCTAATTCATTTGTTTCTTCCTCTCCCTCTTCCTCTTCACTTGGTGGAGCTAGTAAAACTAAAAACCAAGTAACTGAGAAGAAGAAGAAAGGGAAGGAGAAGAAGAATAAGAAGCCAATGACAAAAGGGGGCAACCAAGCATCATCTAGCAAAAATCCACACACTGCACCATCCAAGCCTAAATCTCCATGTGTCATTTGCAAAGGGGACCACTATCATCGAGATTGTCCTTGCATCCCATGGATATTAAGGGATTGGTCTCCCTGCTTGCACAGTTCGGTGTCCTCAACTTTTGATGACCATGTTGAAATTACACCGTTAACTAGTGAAAATGAATTCAATGGACAAAAAGGAAGATCTAAAATTCCTTGTAGACTGTGTGAAGGCAATCATGCCATCCACCGTTGTCCCTTCCTAGACAAAGCTAAAAGAGTCTTGGATAACCGTCCTACTTCACCGCTACGGCTTCCTCCTGGTTACAAGAAACTCTTGCCGAGTCCATCACTAGTTGAAAATCCAACTGACACACCTTTATGGTCAGTCAAAGCATCTATCAATGAAGATAAACCCTCTGAGTCCACACCGGACCAAATTCGACAAGTCGAGACGGCAATCGACCCAGTCTCATCTTCAGAAGGTCTACCTTCAAATGATACAATCACCAAAGAGAATGAGAATGACACCATTCAAATTCTTTTCATCAACACAGACTCTGATGAACATGGGGAAAATCTACCCATTCCTCTACCACAGGAAGGAAGTTCATTAGAGATGTATCTGATCGTTTATTCGGTCCCACCTCCAAGCACCCTAGTCATTTCCTTCGATTGAAATCTACTAGGTAGACCCCGTCTACCATCTAATGTACCATTATGAATCATAGTATAATCTTATAGAATGGTCATGGTTGGTACTATCATAGATGAAGGGGCTTCTATGAGTATCCTTTCCTCAACTTCTTGGAAAGTGCTTGGTTCACCATCGCTTCTGCCTGAGATTCGAAATCTGACAGGCTTTAACAAAGGAACTAGTCGACCATTAGGGATCCTTCCAAATTTTCCTATAAATTTGAGAAAGAAAATCATTTATCTGAATGTGATGGTAGTCCAAGGACCATTAGATTACAATCTACTCCTTGGTCGTGACTACATTGATAGCATGGGAGCTATTGTTTCCTCACTCTTTCGAGTGATGTGTTTTCCGCATGAAGGCAGAGTGGTTGTTATGAAACCAGCTCAAGAAAAGATAGAAAAGATAGATCAACGCCTTAGAATTCAACCTCTTCAAGGGGACAACCTCCTTTACATTACATAAATGAATAATTCTTGGATGATTCAAATGATAAAACCTCCTTTCTATATATAGGAGTCTAAGGAGTCACAATATAACCCAACCGACCTAACAATAATAATATAAAGCCACTAAAATAACAATAGAGGGATTCTATGGGGCACAGTAATAACAATATGGGGACAATAGGGGCACAACAATATTAATAAGGGATACAACTACAATAGTAATGGGGTAATCACTAGTATTATAGGGACCCAACATGCCCTCTCCTTCAAAAAAGTGTTGTCCTCAACGCTTGAGTAGTTCTGGATGCTTCTGTATAAAATTCTCATC
>APFE031304587.1:0-15354 GCA_000404065.3 Pinus taeda | reverse complement strand
TGGTTGTCCTTTTAGGGAAGACAATGAAAGGGTATATGGCCCTCCATACAACGATAATCCAGTGCTCAAAGCAATAATTTGCCTTTGGGGACCAGTTTTCCCAAATTGACCTTATGACAGATCAATTTGTCGAGACTCAACATAAGATATTCCAGATATAATTCCGGACGACTAAACAGGAACATTGCATACTGTCGAAATAGTCCTAAGATCGACTCCATCCAGCGATTGAAAACTAGTTGGGACAGATGGCACGTCGACGAACATTGTCAGAATAACAGAAGGAAATTTTGTTGTTGCTGTGTCAAGTGACAAATTCCTTGATGTTGACAGTTGTTCAGACATATTAAGTCCATCCAAAAGATTCCTCAACGATTCTTCAAGAACTTCTGAGGGCGGGTCAATATTCTCTGATGAAGAAGGATATAGGGTGATCCCAGCTCCAAGTTGCGTTGGAGTGCTAGATGGAGGATCTTCCACAATCTCTTCTATGGAAATCAATCTAGGAGGAAGAGGCAGACTGTCAGGTCTGTAAAATATTTCTCGTGCCGAAGAAGATGTTACTGGTTAAGGAATGAAGTGTTAAACGTCACACTAGGATCAGTTGTAATGTCCTGTTACTGTTGCGGAATTTCTTCTGTAGAGGCAGGGATTCCAGAAATGTTCGGAGTAACCGGAGTCTCTAAGGATGTTGGAGTGCTTGCCACAACCAACCTAGGGGACTTTGATCCGGTTAAACGAGTTCGCTTCATCCAGAATGGCTTCACTTCTAGAGTCAACAATGGTTGACTTGTAAGTCTCCGCGAACGATGGGGTTTTCATTGAATTTATTCCACTATTGCGGATTACTTGATCAACTCAAAATAAAAGGGAAAAATGTTTTTCAAATCAAATGAATTTTAGACGCTTTGACACAACTTGCTTTTTCAATTTTAAAGAGTCGAGAAAAAACAAAAGATGACTCTAGTCGCCTTCAATTGTTATTGAGCTTGAAGTGACAAGCGCTCAGAGGACCTTTTCCTTTAAGGAGTCTGAAAAGGAGAAAAATGGACTTCTCTGGAGATCTAGGCAAAGAGGATGACCAAACCAATCATAAAATTGCAGAATACGTTTTACGGTACGACAGTCAGTCTTCCTGAATGCTGTGTTCGGTGCATTACGATCAATACGGCGGCAGACACGGCTTCCTAAGGATAAATGATGCAGCCTATAGTGGTCTCCCAATATATACGCGATGGTACGTGGGAGCATAAGTCCGTACTGGCACTTGCTGTCTCAGAGTGGAGGAATCACCCAACTAGCACTGAAAGAAATAGTTACCAGGCTTTATGACGTCGGAATACGTCTCTAGCCTAGAACTATAGATGTTGCGTTAAGTTCCAAAGCGTTGTTAGATTCATTGAGATTTATTTTAAGTTGATCTTGCTTCGCAGTTTTACTTTCAGGTTCACCACATGATGTATGTATAATTCCTAAATGCAGTTTAAGATGATAAACAGACGTTTTATCTTCTTTCAGCAATGAAAATCCTAGCTACTAAGGGGAAGAAAGTCAAGCATCTTTTCTTCACAGAGCACGGAGCACACGCTAATATGCACAATCCTAAATCAAGCCAAGCATACAAGATGCAAATGGACATGCATGTATTGGTTTTCAGCTCTCTTAATGTGTAAATGACACTAAGAAAACTATGTGCAAAACTCAATTACTTTTAAAGCGACTGTACTCAATAAAATTCTTTTTCAAAACGAAGTGAAAGAAAGAGAGAAACTTTGCGATTTTGAAATGGAAATTGCTTTTCGACACTTTAAAACTAGTAAATCAAATCTTATGCAATAATAACCGTATAATAAACTATCTAAAACAATGGGATTGCTTTCTAAAATAGAAAATGACAGCTACGACACTTTCAGATCTAGAGATGACAGTTCGCCTATGTTACTTTTTGCAAAAGAGAACTAAAATGACGCACAATACATAAAAAAACGTTTAGAGTTCTTTGCACTAAGGAGGCGAAATAATGCTATAGAAGGGGGTATTCACAGAAGCACACTGATTACAGACAGAAACAATTCTTGAATAAGACTGAAAATAGTGAGAAAAATCCACAGTCAAAGGATAAAATCAGTCCTCCCTGACCATCACACCTATTACATAGTGAACCCAGTATGCAGCGCACCTGCTCCATTCGCGAAGTGCAATGCATACAGGCTACCTTGAAGGCAGGGTGTGATGGTTACAGTGCGAGAATTTGAACGAGATTTTACTCACAGTTTGTAGTTTAGTTCAACTGTTTAAGATGAATAAGTACAAATCAATGTATGTAAAACACAGGGGTGATTTAAGAGGTTACTAAAGCCACCACTCAAGGCAATTAGATTGCTTGCAGATCTATTGTTTAATTTATAAACAAAAACCCAGAGATTAACTGAATTATCATTGATCTACTTTACATTTTTATGACAAATGCAGTTCGAAGGCTAGCTTTCTTGACTTCAGGCTCCGTCTGTATGTTTATAAAAGAAACAAGGATATATAGGCTAACAAGTAATCTAGTTGTTCCCCAGTGGAGTTGCCATTTTGTTATACGGGAATAGTGTCCACACAGATGCTACTATTCCCACTAAGATGGGTGGCTATCTTAGAAACAAACAATCAAAATCTACTATTGATTCCTTTTATGAAATAGATGAGAGGAGAACCAAGAGGGCCAACCTGAGTCTTGCACTCGATTCCCTCTCCTTCCTGATAGAGTGTTTCCAGCTGCTCTTTGTCTGCTCAGCTTCAAAAGGACCTGTAGAATACAACAACATACTACTATGCAAGAAACAAGGATCTAAATTCATAAATAATGCAGGATCAGATGTACATTAACCATATACAAGCATATGTAAACAAGTACACCTGAATATGGAAGGAAACAAGAATAGCTTTATTCAGATAAAAAGTAGCAAGAAGATTACAACCATGAGTAGCTCTAGCCCAGCATCATCCTCTAGCTAAGAAGCCCTTCTTCACCTCAAGCAAAGCAAAATCACCCAACACTGTGAATGTACCCCAAAATACCAACAACACTTCTCTATAAGTTACAAATTTCCAGCCTCCGGATCTCTCTGAAGAGGGATCCATATATAGAGGATTACAAAGAGGTGAGTCATCTTTTGGGATCTTGATTAGTGTCTTCTGTCTGATAGTTCCTGCTTCCACTTGGAGAATGAATATCTCTTACTCATCCATGGTAAAAAATGGAGTGGCAAGTGTCAGAGGGGAAGCTTCTGGAAGATTGCATGATCTTCCACCTCGCATTTTGGTACCTGCCATTTGTCCATTCCCGACCATCACACCCTACAGAGGAGAAAAACAGTATGCATCACCCCTTGTACATTGGGAATGTTACATGTATTGCACCCTCTACATGGAGCTTTCCATATGGTCCAATTTTGACCATTTCTGAGTAGTTTTCAGTGGAGAACTTCTGGGAGATGATGTAATGAGTTGACCTTGTTCCTTTAAGCAGTGAAGCAACACTTTTAGGGACTTAAGAGCCCTCAGTTTATGGACATTTGTGATTGGGGTTGAATTGCCCAAAAATGTCTATAACACATGCGTAGTTAACTATTGAGATAGAGTTATAAAAAAAAAAATTGTGGAGGACCCCTGCAGACAGTTGAGGTTCATTCATTTTCTTAGTATTCAGTTCAGTTCATTTGATTATTTTTCCATAATTGCATTATCATATTTTTATTTTTTTTGTGTCGATTTCAATTCATTTCATGCTGTTTAAAATAGGATTGTATATAAATCTCCTTCCTTTCATAAATAGGTATATTTGTTTAGATCACTTTCTTTCCCCTTTTGTTTCAATATTTCAATTAAGATTGATAATTGCAGTGTGTAGATCTTAATCTAGATTGCTTTATGAATTTTATCTTTGAATAGAAGTAATTATTTTAAGAGTAGAGGTAATTATCTTTGTAGAACATTAATTTAGATAGATTTGTTTTTATCATTTACATAGTAACTAACAATAGTCAATTAAAGAAGATCATGATATCTTACCTTACTTTCCTTTTCAAGAATTGAACGGATTATAAATCTGTAGTTTTCACTAGGAACATAGGAATAAAGAAAATCCTTAAAAATAAACCATCCACAACCATTATCTTACTAAACTGAAAAGGCATCTAGCATATATAGTGCACTTGCACTTCACAAGTTTACCAACTCCGGGTGATAATTTATGTAATACATTTAGGACAACTAAATTGACTAAAAAGGACCAAGACTAAGTTTGATTGACTTATGTAAATAAATTTTTTTATAATAAAATAATTGTTTTCTCTTCGAAAAATTATGGGAAAAAACATGCAACTATTTTTGGCTTCTTTGTTTCCAGAAAAACTATTGAAGTGGTTAAGTCCAAGTGGACAAAAAAGAGGAAAGTGATAGTGGTCATAGTTGCAACCTTCTATAATTCTCCAATATTCTAGGGAGGAAATCTGCGACCAAGAAACAACATAGAAAGAGAGAAATGTTATGTTGGGTGGAAAGATAAGAAACAATATAACCAGAGAGAAATGTTCTACGAGATGGAAAAATAAGGATAAAGCATAGATAGATAGAAATGTATTCTTAGAGAGGGAAAAAGAAAATAATTTTCCTATTTTGTAAAAAAAAATCCTAGGTAAAAAAAGGGTGGTGTTGTAGCCACTACAAGAACACCCAAAATTTTAAGGTACTTCAGAAAATTCCAGGTTCTCCATGCTTGCCTCAATTCATTACGGTTATGATCGAGTTTTGGAATTGGTTAGTCTCCCTATGACCCTCTTTCTATAAACCCTGTCAGTGTTTCTTTCTCATGTCATTGCAAAATATAGGAATATGTTGCACCATTAGCCATGTTCTGCATGTGTGCTATAGGGATTAATGCATGGGTGATTGTGGTGGAAATACCCTCAAGGATCTTCCTGAGATCCTTGGAAGAAATATCATATTAGCTGCAACTAGCACAAAGAGACATGAACATATCCATATCAATGAAATGATAATCAAAACAAGAAGGAAGAGTTTTACCTCACATCTTGGTGTAGTGTTGCGGGGAACCCAAAGTAGTGGAGTGGAAGACCTCTCAGCTAGATCCTAGATCAATACCTGCACATAGAAAAGATAAGAAGTAATACTACAACATATAACCTTGATAATCAAAACAATAATACATAAGGATATCTAACTACACAGAACTAAGCTACTCATAATCAATGGTATTGCATAAGCATGTAAATGAATCACAACATCAACACCATGGGGCAGACAACACAACTGCAGGTCTATATTAATGATAAGAAAGAGTGATTACAACCATCAGTTGCATCAAGCTTCCATTACTCCTCCATATCCTCTCTCTCTCCCTCTATTCTTAACCTCTTGGTGAACCAATTTCTAATGCAAAGCTTCGACAGTCAATAGGTCATCCTTTCAATTCTTTCGACCTTTTTCATAATCTCCCAATCCTCAAATATATAGAATGAGAGGCTAAACCTTGCCAACTCTTTCATGAGCTCCCTTTGGAAAAAAATGGGATCTTTCCATGCTTTATTGCTCTTTCCATGTTCATTAGACTCTGTTAGGAATAATAATATCCTCAAATAGGTTGAATCTGGATCTTTCCTGCTTTTTGGGTAAACATATGAGAAAATTGTAGGATATTATTCAGTCAACCTGCTCCTTTGACCTCCAAAAACTCACCAAACCTGACTAACACTATCCCTAAGGAAATATAGAGAGTTACCCTAGGGACTAACGCACCTCGTTCATGGTTGAGGAGCGTTATAAGGATCCTTTCTAGTTCCTCGGGAGCGTTACCCTGAAAATTACGATTGTGAACTTGGTCAATCTTTCAATCAAAATGCCTTTCTCCTCTGAGCTGATGAGGAGGTCATTTTCCTGTATAACAGATTCCCCCTAAAGTGTGAGATGAGAAGTGAAGATGATCACCGAAATATTTTAGAAATTCTATGTTGGAAAAAGAGAGAGAGGATCAGAGATTCAGGACTATGAGAAACCTGATACAACCACATATGTAAAATCTAAAATCATGTCCTGAGTCGAGTATTCCCACGCACAGTAGCTATGTCAAAGTGATTTCTCAACAGAGAGATATGATGATCATGTCCACCATTAAGAACAATGTGGAACTTATGTCATAATAGGATCATCCTAACGAGTTGTCTCCAAAAAATAATGTATGTAGCTTGGGAGAGGAAATAAGGCTGAGTGGTGTAAGCCTCTACCGAAGGTCTTGATCACTGCTTCATCTTAACAACATATTTCGACACATGTGAATAAAGGTGTTGAGGTATAACATGTATGAAATCATTTGATTACTAGTCAATAATGAAAATTGTTAACAAATGCGAGGATGGCCATAGATAATGATGATGGTCTCCAAGATGCGTAGTACAATCTAGAGAGTGTGAATAATGATGTTGTTGTTGGACAGTCGTAGAATCATTCAATCAAGAGCCAATAATGAAAACACTTGATCAAACATAAGGTAAATTTCCATTAATGTTTGCAATTTCCAAGGCACTGATATGTTTATGGATTTTCTTCCTAGATAGAGTGTTGAAGTTGATAGGAAGATATCTGTCGAATGGTAGGCAATAATGTGCCCTACATCAGTTGACAAAAAATGAGACAAGAATGATCCTTTTTTAAAGAAAAAATTTGAGCAATGTGTCAAATCGACAGAGGGCATGATGGAAGTATATGATTGATGGTTTGATATAGGAAACAGAGGATAAAGGGATCCCTTGAATAATAGAAGGCAAGACACAAAAGGTTTTAACCAGACAACTCTAGACTCATGAACACCAAAGAGAGTTAGGATACAGGGATGCAAGAACAACGGAGTATATTGGATAAACTCATAGGATGGTAAGTTTCATTTTGAGAGGTCAACAAAAAGGAGGTTTTACTGAGGGAGTTCCATGTTCAAGGGAACTACTACTGCAAAAAAAACCTATCCAAAATACTGACATAAAGTAATTGTGTTGTCCAATTTTCCCCATCAGATTAAGTTTAGCAAGTCTAGATGGTAAAATCAGTGATCTTTTCATATTAAGAGAGTCTGAAACGATTGTAAAGAGAAACTCCAAGGGGGTCCCTTTGTCATAGTTATTAACCAGGTGTGACAAAATTTTAATAGTATTTCTGACATGGTTCCTTTTCCATAAGTTAGTCTAATGAGTCTGGATAAAGTGATAAACCTATTCTCAATAAATGTTTTCCTCATTTTCTTAAGAGTATGATAGGACGAAGTTAACTTGATATTCGTCATGAAATTTTAATGAGTCACAAGACGACAAACTAAATAGATCTTCATCAAATTTTAATGAGTCAAATGAAGAAGACTTGAGGTAAATTTCTCAATTTAATGAGTGAGGGAAAAGAGATAAATGAACTGCTCATGCCTTCTTTGTAGATTTAACGAGCCCAAAGAAGGGAAAAAATCAGGGATTTTTCAATTAAGAGCAAGAAAGAGTTCCAAAAAAGAAAGTGCTCATATTGTTGTCGTAGGAGTTTTACGAGCCTGATGATGAAAACGAAGGGATTTTTCAATTCAAGAGCGAGAAAAGATCCCATAAAAGAAAGCGCTCATAGTGAATCGAACATGGTCATTTCTACAATTCAACACTGAAACCTCTTCATCAAAGCATGAGTAATATTGGAAGTATATTGAAATGGCGTATGATAAACAACATAGGAAATGAAAAACGTCTATTTCAATCACTAACTAAGGTGATTCATACCTCCACAGTGACTACAAGAAGGTTTTGGACCATTCATTTTCGCTATTTGAGTGTTGTGAGAGTGTTCCGGAGTGAAAGAGGAGCAAATCTTCCCCAGGCAATTGCAAGAAATCCATGCGAGCATTCAACATGTTGTTTGTTCTCGGTATATGGTCTAACATTTATCTTGCATTATTTTAGCTTTTTTAGCTGCATTAGGGGTGAAATTTTTTAGTTTGGAGAATCTCTAGTGTTACACAACATTTTCTCACTGTCCCTGTACTCCCCATTCCTAGATCCTGGAGGACCTGTACAGTGAACACTACATGCTTTCCCTTCATGAAGAATCTCCCATTTTGTCCCTCTTCATCAACAAAACAATTCCCTCTTGCACCATTTCTTCAAAATCTCCTGTTTTTCCCAATTTACAGGACAGACACTAATGAACCTTCTCCTCCTTGCATTGATATGCAGGAATTAACATTATCCCTAGCGCCGAATGGAGTGACTGAGCTTTGTTCCAGTTGCGCTGGTACTCTTATGGAAAGTTTTTAAATAAGGATCCAAAGTTTCCAGCTCTAGAAGCTTCGTAATGGAATTCTGGTAAATGGTTTGGCCGGATGGGGTCGATTATGTCAGTTTGGGATCCTTTCCCCTGTAAGGATGGAACTACCTAAAGAGATACGACCTTCTCCCATGAGAGGAGGATCTATTTCCCATCCATTCATGCTATATAAACCTCCCTTTTTCCCAAGCACAAGCTAGTGTTGTAGTGTTAAGATTGGTGTGCTAGTGCTAATTAAGTTTGGAGTAAACAACAAACTATTCATAGTTGTATCTCTCTAGTTTTGTCAAGGAGAAGCATGAATTTGGTTTAGTGTGAAGGATAAAAGGAAGAGCCTTAAAAATGTCATTGTTGAGGCCATCATGGAATGCTAATGAAAGTGTGTGGGAACCTAGTTTTGTTAGAGGAGAATGACAATGCCAAGACAATGGTTGTAATCTCTTCTTGATTCAATATATATGCAAGGATCGATTGATTTTGTACATGATGTGTCATCTTACATGTTCAAGGATTAATGTTTCTTGACTTGTTAAGTAGGTTAAATTACAATTTGTCTATTATCACGGTTGTTGTTTGATGTTGTTTACTTGTTTCAAGTGTGCGAAGAAGGAAATTAGAGATAGCTGGAATGAGCAAGCAAGTTCATCACCAAATGGGATAAGCATACGAAGAGGTAGGCCCTGTTAATTGGTTATAACCTAAGGAAATATTCCATAGAATGTATTGGTTATGGCTATACCCATCATCGGGCTAGAGGAATTGTTTGTGTCTGCACTCATAATTTTACTTCACCACAAATTGGCGACCATATTGGGGAACCAATCCTTCTATTTGTTTGTTTGAGATTTCATGGTTTTGTGTGAACTTTTCTAGTTCCACTTTTTCCGTTTGGTTCTATCTATTTTCCTTTGCTTACTGGTCTGAGTTTGAAATTCATAGTAGCAAATTTGGTCCCAGCTTTAATTTTTTTTTTTATTTTTTCTTAGCTTCCTCACTCAACACTCTTAATTCACTGACAGTCATGCCAATTAGCGCAATATGTTGAAAAAAAGTTGCGCCGAACTCCTTTTGGTTCTTGTTGTTAGTTAAGCAGTCGCACCGATGCCTGTAAGTGAAGATTATGGTTTGTCCAAAATCTTGGCTAGTATGTTTTGCTCTCATGATTTCAAACCCATAAGCCTTTTAGACCATTTTCTCCCTAACTAGAAAGTTGCTTTTCATTTCATTTGTTTGCTTGTTGATTTGTCATACTTTCGCTTGATTTCTTGGGTCATTAGATGGTTAGTGGAACTAGGGCATCCAGATTGTCATCCATTCACCTGATTGTGAACTCAGTGAGTTGAGTTGTTGGTGCATTTACTCCTTGTATTTCATTTATGGTCCTTCTACGGCTTTGACCTCCATTCCACAAGTTTGAAAAGTTTTCTTTTTCTTGTCTAAACATTTCTTTTCCATCATGGATCACATTGCTTGTCTTGTTTTTGGTAAAGTCAGTGTTTCACTAGTCTGAAAGAGATTCTATTTTTGTGTTTTAATTTGCTTAAAGACCTAATTGTCCCAAAAAACTTGTTCATTGAAGTGTTTTATGCAAAAAACAAAATTCACCATTTCATGAAAAGTATGAAATTCTCGTTTGCTACATTAGTTTCCTACGGTAGCTGGCATCGTTAAATACTAGGATTACATTGGCATTTGAAAATAAAAATAACTCATTTTTCTTTTGGAAATACTGTTAGAAATATACTTGTTAGGAAATTAGGAATTGGAATGTATTTTTCATTAGTTTATTTTCTCAAAAAGTGAAGTAGTGAAAAATCATTTTGCTTTCATTTTCTTAGTTGCTTGCATTTGATTGTGTGTTTTCTACCCTCTCTAGTGTAGACAATTCATCGAATTGAAAGGGTCTTGTCTCATTTAGTTGCATTTAGGGTTTTTCGAGTCACATCACTGAGGCATGAACACTCAGACATAACTCAAGATAAACTTTAAAAATGAACTCAATTAAACTAAGGCACATTTGAAATCTCATGATCACATCTAGAAGGTCTAGGCTAGAGACATGTTTTGACGTCTTTAAACCTAGCAGTTGTCACTAGCTTCGGCATTAGGAAACGCTAGTACATATTTGTGCTCCCCCTACCATTGAGTTTATAATGGGGGACCCCTCTAGGATGAAATTCTTTATCCATAGGAAGCTGAGTCAGCTGCCTTGCAAATGTGATACACTGAACACAACATTCTGGGAGATTGCCTGCCCGTACTTCTCGGTTCGTTGGGAGGTATTCTAGAGTTCACTGTTGCCTTGTAATCCTTTTTACCTAGACCATCCAGAGCAGTCATTTGATCGTTTTGACTCATTAAAATCAAAATATCATTCGATTTTTTATCCTTTCGAGCTCGTTTCCAATCGAAAGTGATAGAGTCATCTTTGTTTCTTTCTCGAATCTTAAAACATGAAAGAGCACTAGTCTATTTATGCGTCTCAATAAATTGATTGCCCACAATATTATAACATCTTGTTAGTCTTTTTGGACCAAATCGTGAGTTTCCATTAAAAAAAAAATTAAAGCCTTGAAGTTTATCTCTCTCTTTTCTTGTTAACTAAGATAAGGTCATCATGGTTGAACCATCTTGTTCACCTAGTTCCTCTTCCTCTCCTTCGTTTGAAAGATTATCTGAGGAGCCATTTCCTGAATTATCAGAGTCATTCGAGGACCAAGGTGTTGAACTTGGAATTGTTCTGAGCATTCAACCTTTTTCATCACGTCCTCCACCTACTTCAGATACTAGGTCACCTGCTGATTTTGGCCCAGAGTCTCTGCACAATCCCATTCAAACTCCTAAGAGTTCGCTGACCACTGATAGTCAAATTGGACTAGTGATCTATCCTTCGAATCCTTTGTTTGACCCTGTTGTGATATCACCTTAGCGTCAGTAAAATCTATAAAACTAGCTGGGTATTCCTTTGGAATTATCCCCTCGTACTTCTTTGGTTGTTCGCCATCATTCTGTCTAAGATATGGAACCCCCAGGTGATGCTCCAGTCACCTCTCTAGATGAGTAAGAATTTTCTACTCCACAAACTGTTGAGGAGGAAGAATATCCATTTCATCCTAAAGGTTTCCCCTATATAGGGAGCATTCCCATCAATATGTATTATGAATTGCTACTTAATTATGTATCCTTGGAAAAATTAGTTTCTGGTACACCTAGTGCATCATCACTTTACCATAACCCTTTTTGGGCATTTGGGGCCATGTCTACTATAGGTCCATTCATTTGGGAACTCGACCTCCCAACATGCTGTTACCTGAATCCCAGTGCAATCCTCCATTTTGAACCCTCTTTTATCATCTTTCCCAGTTACCATCTAGCTCAATCGGTGGTCTCTATCACGTCCTCAATACCTCCGATCAATGGCCAAGATGTGCCACCACCTAGGGGGGAAAATCTGAATGTTTCTATATTGTAAGGTGCCACCAATGTGAGTGGCTCATAGGTTCACATGCTTGGTGTGAACCAACCTTCTTTTGGATTATTCGAAACCCCGTTGGTCCTGCTGGGTCAAGAAATGTCTAGTACCAGCAAGTTCAAAATATCATTGGTCTTTTTGGGTCAAGCAATGTCTAGTATCAGCAGCCTTATGATGCTCAAGTCCAATACCAAACTCTTTACCTTCCATATGGTTCCCAAGGAATAGTTAATCCACCTTACACCCTTCAACCTTGGCAGTACGTTTAGCTTGGCTCATCCACTTTCCACGGTGGCTGTGGCCCGATTTAGTTCAAAAATTTTCGAGGAACTATTCAAGTACCCTTGCAACAGTAAGGAAAACCTCTAAAACAATAAAGGAAACCTTTGTTACAGCAAGGGCAACCTTTGTTGCAGCCAGAGCTATCCACGCAATAGCAAGGGAAAACGACCTTGTAGCAAGGTCAACTGCAACAACTGGGGGGCAATCCTCGCAACCGTTGCAAAAAATGTGGAGCAACAGATGCAGTATGCTCCATGTTGGTACAATTTCATTACCATCTTTTTCTTCTAGAAACACCATCATTTGTCTATATGTTTCCTCCATAGACCCCTTATATCAAACAAAATTGATTAATTAATAACATTATAGTTGTTAGTTTACATTAAAGTTAAATTATGATTTTTTATGTTAGAAATTAATAATTTTCAACAAAAAGATTACAAGAAGTAATAACATCCTATAAATGGTTTATCATCTGACACGTGGCATGACAGGAAAGCCAAAGCAATGGCTGGGAACAAGACCTGGAATGTACATGCATGGTGAAAAATCGATTCTACAGCAAATCAAAAGCTCATGGTTATGCAGTCAATGCTGGTCAAACCCCAGCCTTTTGGTTACAAAGGCAGTAAAAAGCCATGGTTTCCCAAACTGGTTTCGTTTTGTTTTTGGAAATCGTTTTAGATTAGAGATGTCCAAAAATCAATCCATTGTAAAAGAAGAAACATTTGCTTAATGAATGTACATTCGATCCAGATAAGGACAAGCAGATAAAGACTGTGTATTATTTTGTTTTCAAAAGCATTTACGATTATTATCTCTGTGTATTGTTTGAGAACAGAACTCTTGTATGTGATTGCAACCTTCAGAACTTAATTACAATGACCATGTTAATCTAATAGCGTTTATGCGTTAATACTCTTATTGCCTGAGTTTACTTCATTGTTCCATTGAAGCGTGGATGGGCCTTGTGTGGATTGGTATACTATTAATTTCATTTCCTTAGTAGTTTTTGAATTTGAATAGTGTGCATAGTGTTTACTGTTATTTCCATGGCTATGATTTTGTCGATTTGATTAGAAATTCTCGCAAATGGTATTTATGGTGATAGCTTGAAGATTTTATCGTTAGATTATTGAACCATATCTTGTTAGAGATTTGATCCATCGTTATATTTTAAAGCATCTCCATAGAATCTATTTTCATGCATTTAAAATACAGTGTGCTTTTGATTTTTCATGAATTCTTAAGTGTTAACTAGATAGAGTTTTTCTGCATATCATCCTTGTAAGAGGATTAAAATCTCATTCTAGCAATATGTTGTACCTTTAGGACAATTAGATAAATTAGGTGATCTGAGTGTTAAGGTGAGAGGAAACATATCTTAACCTTTTGTAAAGGAGTATTGTAGCCTATCACAATAAACACTTAGTTAGGAATCCTTTATGCCTATAGACTTTAGACACGTTCCTCGAAGTTTACTTACCGTGGTTGATAATAAATCTAGTCTAATCTAGCACCCTAGATTGGCCACTACATTTTGGCGTCGTTTCCGGGGAGGCGTAGTTAGAGGATTTCGAAAAAAAATTCAAAATATAAAAAAAGTTTAAATAAACAAAAACAAACAAAAGCACAACATAGATTTGATTATCACTTTAGAAGTCATGTTTGGTTATGCCTAGATCTAGAGATAATAGAGGTAGATTCACAAAAACCCCCCATCGAAAAACTAACCTATCACCAGGAGTAGACCCTTTGGGAAAAACTGAACACACAACACCAGCTGAGGAAATCACCATACAAAAATTAGAGGATAAACACAAATCAGGCCAAAGACTTACACTTATTGAGAGACAAATCCTATTGGCACACGAATCTCAGAAGAAACATCTCCTTGAATATTCTACAAAGAGAGAAAGCAGGAAAATAACTCCATAATCTCTAGAAAAACTCTTTGGAACGAGTGATACTGAACAAGCGATCAAATCACCAGAAGAATCTACAAAAATGGCTGAGGAAGGAGGAGGATCAGCAAGAAGACCCACTCCTGAAAAACAACATGATCAAGGAGAGGAGGAAGTGTGAACCTTTAAATTTCCTATCCACGAACCAGAAGACAATCGGGATGAGGAAATAAAAATGAAAAACATACCTCCTTCTATGTTACCAAACCTTTATGGCATGGCTTTAGAAGACCCAGATTCATTCTTGTTTGAGTTTGACATTGTATGTCGAACATATGGTTACACAGATGATGCCCTTAGGCTTAAACTCTTCCCAGCAAGATTAAAGGCATCAGCACTAAGATGGTTCATGGGACATGGTGAGCATGCAATAACTGATTGGGATGGCATGAGAAGAATATTCCTAAGGAAATACCAACCCTATTGCAGATCAAAGGATTCTATAGATGATATCTTTAGGATGAATAAACAAGAGGATGAAAGTTTAGAAGAGTACTTGGAACGATTTGCTTACAATTTACAAAAATCAAAACATCGATCCATGAGTCTTGATCTCATTAGAACAATATTTTTGAAGGGAATTCGAGAGGAATACTTAGAGGATCTTAATTTGATGGGCAAAGGTGATATTTCCACCTTACCTTTCGAAGAGATTTCTGATCTATGTGAAAATAATCTAGGAGCAAAGCCAAAATCGGAAAGAGAACCATATCATCCAAATCCATAAAATTTGCTTCAGCAAGTGTCACACGAGCTGAAATAGGAAATTTGTTAGAGGAATTCAAAACAGATTTGTTGAGTACCTTGGGAACTCAAATTGACACTCTTAAAGCTAATTAAAGACAAGAGGAGGAAGATCAGATGATGGTTATCGTTTTTCCAAAATGCCAGAAGAAACATGCCTTAAAAGATTGCCCATTAGAAAATATTCAAGTTTGTGCCTTTTGTATTGAAAATCATGATATATTTCATTGCTCTAAAGTAAAGGTTTTGAAGAATTGTACTGTGGCAGCCAATACAAATATGGAGAATGTGTATTTTATGGGCGTAAAGAGACCATGCCAGCCAAGGCCTCCACTTCAAGGTATGTTCCCAAACCAAAATTTACAATTTCCTACACATGATCAAATGTATGCTCGAAATTCATGGAATGTACCCATGCCATGGCAGCACCAAATTTACCCACAACAACAATGGAGACCATCTCATCAATACTCCCAAAAATATCAACCATAACCTCAACCATACCAACCATATTCGCAGCCATATCAACAATACCAT
>APFE031304585.1:83044-171783 GCA_000404065.3 Pinus taeda | reverse complement strand
CAGGTTCGTGTTCGAGAGAAAGCCTTTCTTGTTGAGAGGGAGTGTTGAAAAATGTGCAAGAAATGTTAAATTTAGAATGTGCTAAAAATAGACCTACTAAAAATAGCATGTCTAAGAATAGCATGTCTAAAAATAACAGTTTGGCCAGTGAGGTCATTGGCCACATTGGGTGAGAGGTGAAACTGCTAAAAATATAAAGTTCTAAAAATAGCATTTCTGGGTCCCTTCCTATTTATAGCAGTCCCTAGTCTATCTATAGGAAGAAAAATTAATTTTGGTATTAACAGCAGTTGGAAATATTAATTAACTAATTCAGTTGAGTTAATTAGTTAAGGAAATTCGAATTTGAAGTATTTGCGAGCATGCACATCGGTTGTCCCACTGATTGAGGAATTTATCCTTAATTTCCTCCACTGATTGAGGGAATAAGTATGAGTTCTGTAATGAGAGAATCAGTTGACTTAGTTCTAACTAGTCAAGTCCAGTTAGATTATTTTAACAAGTTGTTAAAATAATAAAATATAGTTTGTTAATGCTTGCATTCATGTGACAACTATTATTTTAGATAACTGAGGATTCACTCATGGATAATTGTTGCATGTCAGTTCTGTCAGAGACCTAGTTGAGATTAGATGTGGGACAATGTACTATTAGATGCTTGACTATTTCTAGTAAGTAGCTTTTTCATGGTTGAGGAACTAGTGTCCTCAAGGATTGCGTAGTTGGACCATTGGTTGACTTGGTATGTTTGGAATTAATTGCATATGCTTTCGCTATTATTTTCTAGGCAAATTGCACAAGGAAATAGGGATTGGACCATAGGTAAAGCCTTTATATACAAGGCTTGGTTGGATCATGAGACATATCTTCATATATTCATAGTTCATTGAGAACTGAATAGCTTGAGAGCTAATTCTTTTGTATTGTGAAGAGGATTTGCACTTGATTGATAATAAATGGTTGGGGGTTTTATGCTGGTTCTTTACCCTGGACATATCTTGTGTTATGTGTGATTATTTCTCTTGATAAATTATGCATGTTTCTACTTGATTTTGTTCATGAATTCGGTTTTGCTTCCGCTTAATGTTTTGTAGAAGTATAACAAGTATTATGCTTTAGGACATTGCATATATCGGTTTGTTCTATAGGTGAAATTTCTACAAAGCATTCCTCTTTTCCTGGAATGATGTTGTGGGTGGACTAAATTCTTCTTTGAACTTCTAGAAACATTGTCATAGTGCAGTAGCTTAAGATCTAAAAGTTGTTCTGCAATTTATTATTCAGAGAACAACTCACCTGGAAATTAAATGCAAGCAATCCGTTGCAAGAGCCATCCACATCGTATCCATGAGAATATCACATTGCTATTAATCCTTGTGGATTCTAAATGATTTTATTGTGTGTTTGGTGTGATACCCATCACCAGATCAGAAATTTAAGTCACTGCCGGCTCGCCCTAAATTTATCACATGTTTTCTGGAAAGCTTCCTGAGATGTCAGTACTGCTTCCATCGCAACGACGCCAAAATATTGGGTGCAGTATAGGGTCTATCAATGTATCGACATTTAATTGTCAATCCAGATAGTTCGTGAACTTAGAGATGCAACATTGGAAATGCCAAAGAGAACCCTTGGCAACCTGCAAAACAAATCCTAGTCTATCTTGCGCATTAATCTTGACAATAAATGAAATCTTGCACAAACAGAAAATTCAAGAAACACCAATCCAAACAATTAAAATCATGTAGGAAATAAAAGGCAATCATGTACTATTTAGCAATATGAAAGGAAATTCTCAGTACGAGAAAACAGAAGGGAAATCAGAACTAGAAATGAAGCAATGCTAGCACAATATATAAAAGACTGTAAATGATGGAATAAATTCAAGAGAAATTCAAAACCATTCTACCTATGGTAATTCTACCGCATCTATCTCTGTGTAAAATTAACCTAAAGGAATTGGAAAAATTTACTATGTAAATAAACCTATGAAAGAAATGGATTCAATATATATTCTCTCACCTTCCTTATCCCTAATAGTAATTCTTTTAGAATTGTCCAGAAGTTTGAAGGAAAATACAATGGAAAGAAACACCTTGAGTGTTACATGGGTTCTGTAACATCGATGTTTAAAATTAAATACATTTGATGGTTATGATCTCACCACTTCTTAATCATTCAAATCAATAAGGTGAAACCGATCACATGCCAGAGCACAAACCCATCAGTTCTATATCAAAGCAAAGGATTCCAAATGCACATTAAAACTTGAAGAAACAATGTATTACAGCATAAGCTGATCTTGTAAGTTCAGACAATTTGGAGGGACATAATATTTATTCGATATAAGGAAATATTTTGAGTGCAAGCACAATTATTAATGCAACAAATCAAATTAATTTTGTAGCTGAAAGGAAAACATTGCAGCAAATCAAATAACACCAATTTGAAGAAGGAAAGAGACTGTAAACAATTAAATAAACTTCACACCGTAAATGATAATTTTAATGCTGTCTAATTTAAGAGATGTAGAGTGGTGTCGAGTTGGTCTCGCGGCCAATCCAACTAGCTCAAACCCCCTATGAGTGACCTAGTTCACTCAAGAATTAAAGCTATCAGATGCATGAAATAGATAAATAGAGAAAAGCAAGAAATGCAACGATTAACATTTAAAATCACAATGCTTACATTATGCAGACAAGGACTTAACTCCAGCGAGCAGGAGAGGTGATCGATAAGATATAATTTTTGTAATGCTACATTGGGACTAACTTCTCCTGCCTCCTACACATTCCTTCTGTGCCTTTGTGTGCTTATGCTATCGACCGATTAATTGGCTAACTCCCTTGCTCCAGGCAATTTTAAGCTTATATATAGGCATCTAATTACTATTTGGGATTTTACATCAGCCAACTGAAATATAGGAGGGGTAGATCATCGATCTCAACAATTTTTCAGGAATAAAATTAGGTTTCTAACTAAATCTCAAAATAGGAATTGATTCTGGTAAATTATGTTGAAAAATGTGCAACAACAAATGTTAAATTTAGAATGTGCTAAAAATAGACCTGCTAAAAATAGCATGTCTAAAAATAATAGTTTGGCCAGTAAGGTCATTTGCCACATTAGGTGAGAGGTGAAGCCGCTAAAAATAGAAAGTTCTAAAAATAACATTTATGGGTCCCTTCCTATTTATAGCAGTCCCTAGTCTATCTAGAGGAAGAAAAATTAATTTTGGTCTTAACAGCAGTTGGAAATATTAATTAATTACTTTAGTTGAGTTAACTAGTAAAGGAAATTTGAATTTGAAGTCTTTGTGAGCATGCACATGACTTGTCCCGCTGATTGAGGAATTTATCCTTAATTTCCTCCACTGATTGAGGGAATAAGTATGAGTTCTATAATGAGAGAATCAATTGACTTAGTTCTAACTAGTCAAGTCCAGTTGGATTATTTTAACAAGTTGTTAAAATAATAAAATATAGTTTGTTAATGCTTGCATGCATGTGACAACTATTATTTTAGATAATTGACGATTCACTCATGGATAATTGTTGCATGTCAATTCTGTTAGAGACACAGTTGGGATCAGATGTGGGACAGTGTACTATCAAATGCTTGACTATTTCTAGTAAGTAGTTTTTGAATGGTTGAGGAACTAGTGTCCTTAAGGATTGCGTAGTTGGACCATTGGTTGACTTGGTATGTTTGGAATTAATTGCATATGCTTTTGCTATTATTTCCTAAGCAAACCTCGCAAGCAAATAGGGATTGGACCATAGGTAAAGCCTTTATATATAGGGCTTGGTTGGTTCATGAGACATATCTTCATGTCTTCATAGTTCATTGAGAACTGAATAGCTTGAGAGTTAATTCTTTTGTATTGTGAAGAGGATTTCCACTTGATTGATAATACATGGTTGGGGGTTTTACTGTGGTGCTTTCCCCTGGATATATCTTGTGTTATGTGTGATTATTTCTCTTGATCAGTTATGCATCTTTCTACTTGATGTTGCTCATGAATTGGATTTTTCTTCCGCTTAATGTTTTGTAGAAGTAGAATAAGTATTATTCTTTAGGAAATTGCATATATATCGGTTTGTTCTACATGTGAAATTTCTACATGGTATCGGAGCATAGGTGATAAAGCAAGAACAGTATACTAAGAGGAGATTTCAAAGTTTTGAGTTTTGGTTCGAGAGTTTGCAGAGGAGATCTGAAAGTTTTTGTACAAAACTTTTAGAAATAAATAGCAGATTTGGATTCCTTGCAGAAAATTACCCCCCAAAAAAAAAAATCGGCTAAATTGGAGTTGGGATGAGGGAGATATCGCTGATTTAAAATCAGCTTCTTTTCTAGAAAATTTCATGATAGCAGGGAAGTGGAAATAGATTGGTGTGCTCGCCAAGAGCCTATATGCACTTGAGGTACAAGTTGCATGTAAAGCCTTGAGGAGCAAGGCATGGTTAGAGACTTGGTGGTTGAGAGGGAGGGTATATTACCTCTCAACATGCAACACCAGAAGAAGTCGGAGATGATTGTGGAGGAGCCACGATTGGTGCAGCAACTTCAAGAGGTTGTGGAGCAGCCACAACAGGGGAAGCTGAGAGGAGATCGGGTAGAGACATCTACTCATGCAAATACCTCTTGTAGGGGGAAGCTTCGAGTCAGGTGGGTAGAGGGATCACATGCAACCATACCTCCAGGTAGGAGGTGGGGCAATGTAGAGTGATTGTCCCAAGGAAGACGAGCAGGATCCTTGAGGTACCCACCTCTTGGATGAGACCTTGCTACAGGAGCCCTGACGTGGAGTAGCAGGAATTGACTGATTGGGTAGAGACAAATGTGGATGGAGCGGCAAAGAGAGTGGCAGTGCAGGGAATCCCAAGACAGTGCATAGCTAGCAAGCTGCAACAATGCAAGAGGCACAAGTGTTTTGCACAGTGCTAGGTGGCACAGAGAGGTGTGGAATGGTGCGAGATGCATGGAGATGTTGCAGTAGCGCAGATGTCAGACAGGGAGCACTTGTCAACAGCAGGTAGAGCTTCAACATCAGAATATGTTCCTAGCCCAACAGAGTGGTCAGTTGGGAGTGTTTTTGTTCCAAGTGTTGTTGGAGCAAGTGGATCGGGTAGATGTGTTGCATGCAGAATATTCCAGAGTTACAGGTTCGTGTTCGAGAGAAAGCCTTTCTTGTTGAGAGGGAGTGTTGAAAAATGTGCAAGAAATGTTAAATTTAGAATTTGCTAAAAATAGACCTACTAAAAATAGCATGTCTAAGAATAGCATGTCTAAAAATAACAGTTTGGCCAGTGAGGTCATTGGCCACATTGGGTGAGAGGTGAAATTGCTAAAAATATAAAGTTCTAGAAATAGCATTTCTGGGTCCCTTCCTATTTATAGCAGTCCCTAGTCTATCTATAGGAAGAAAAATTAATTTTGGTATTAACAGTAGTTGGAAATATTAATTAACTAATTCAGTTGAGTTAATTAGTTAAGGAAATTCGAATTTGAAGTATTTGCGAGCATGCACATCGGTTGTCCCACTGATTGAGGAATTTATCCTTAATTTCCTCCACTGATTGAGGGAATAAGTATGAGTTCTGTAATGAGAGAATCAGTTGACTTAGTTCTAACTAGTCAAGTCCAGTTAGATTATTTTAACAAGTTGTTAAAATAATAAAATATAGTTTGTTAATGCTTGCATTCATGTGACAACTATTATTTTAGATAACTGAGGATTCACTCATGGATAATTGTTGCATGTTAGTTCTGTCAGAGACCTAGTTGAGATTAGATGTGGGACAATGTACTATTAGATGCTTGACTATTTCTAGTAAGTAGCTTTTTCATGTTTGAGGAACTAGTGTCCTCAAGGATTGTGTAGTTGGACAATTGGTTGACTTGGTATGTTTGGAATTAATTGCATATGCTTTCGCTATTATTTTTTAAGCAAACTGCACAAGGAAATAAGGATTGGACCATAGGTAAATCCTTTATATACAAGGCTTGGTTGGTTCATGAGACATATCTTCATATATTCATAGTTCATTGAGAACTGAATAGCTTGAGAGCTAATTCTTTTGTATTGTGAAGAGGATTTCCACTTGATTGATAATAAATGGTTGGAGGTTTTATGCTGGTGCTTTCCCCTCGACATATCTTGTGTTATGTGTGATTATTTCTCTTGATCAATTATGCATGTTTCTACTTGATTTTGTTCATGAATTCGATTTTGCTTCCGCTTAATGTTTTGTAGAAGTATAACAAGTATTATGCTTTAGGACATTGCATATATCGGTTTGTTCTATAGGTGAAATTTCTACAAATCATTCCTCTTTTCCTCGAATGATTTTGTGGGTGGACTAAATTCTTCTTTGAACTTCTAGAAACATTGTCATAGTGCAGTAGCTTAAGATCTAAAAATTGTTCTGCAATTTATTATTTAGAGAACAACTCACCTGGAAATTAAATGCATGCAATCCGTTGCAAGATCCATCCACATCGTATCCATGAGAATATCACATTGCTATTAATCCTTGTGGATTCTAAATGATTTTATTGTGTGTTTGGTGTGATACCCATCACTAGATCAGAAATTTAAGTCATTGCCAGCTCGCCCTAAATTTATCACATGTTTTCTGGAAAGCTTCCTGAGATGTCAGTACTGCTTTCATTCCAGTTGTGCCATACCACCATGAATGATCTAATCTACTTTTCGGTGACATCAAGAGGAGACCAAAAGCTAAGGTTAATCCAAATAGGTCGTTGGTGAATGCCATAAGCCCTTACAACTTCTTCATTGTCTTTGATAGGTTCCAATGAAACATTAATTTTAGAAGGAACCTTAATCCTTTATTCTTGCTCCACTCCAATAATTGCACCATTTCATTCCTCCAGATGAAGCCCACAAGCTTCGATGCTGAAACACATACTTTCCATCATGATTTTTTCATAATTTGTGCACAGAATTGCATGACGCACCTTTGGGCTACCAACCATTCAAATGAAACATGTGAAAGTGTTTATAGGAATTATTCTAGGCCCAATGGGATGTTATACCAATTTTCCGACAATCATTTACAAACTTTAGGTAGATGTCTGTGTCATGAAATAAATGTGTAATTATTAAATCTGCACCTGCATCTACCTTCAATTTCAAATAGGAGAAGCCCTTTTGATAATCTGTACTAGTGGTCCCCATGTAATTCTTTAGCATATGAGGATGGGACTTTGAATAGCTAGCAATTGTAATCCAAAAATAGTCACCATACTTCGATCTAATGTGCTTAACCAGATCGAGAGAACATGCGAATCCACCCTCAACTCGGAAAAAAATTTTGGGCATTCATAATCCCCTATGGTTACCTCATTCCACACATACCTGGGCAGCTCACTGGATATGTTACACACGCCAATGAGATAGTCTTCAATGTCAAGCCCAAATTCGTCTAGATTTAATCCGAGTGCGTTTTGTGTTTCATTATATGACATAACGTTGCCCCTCTCCAACCAATGAAGGTAAATAAGAAAGACTACAATATTAGTTTGATTTCTCCAATGATCATGATACCTGTAATATTGTCCTGACATTCCTTTGATGACTTTGGCAAGATGTCCATACATCTCCTTGAGTTTCCCAATGCAGCTCTTTTCCTTCTTCAAAATCTCAGGAGAATGAGATGAATAGTAAACTTGGACAAGATCAGATTACATCACATGAGTGACAGAGTCAAGATCAACAACAATAATGCAAAGGCACTTCCTCACATTTCCAAAATCTGCCAACTGCTACTTGAACTTCTCCAATTGCTACTCCATTAATTCTCTGTCTTCCAAACTAGTAGAAGTGGAAATCGTTTTCCTGGAGCTTAAACCCTATTTGGTGAAAATATTGAATGGATGATTCCACATATCATAGTTGATGCGAGTGTATGCACAACATTCAGTATTCCCTATGTTCCTCTCTCGTTGACATGGAGCACCTAGATAATGAAACCCAACTGAGAATTAATGTAACACTAGAATAGGAATTGTAAAAGATCAACACACTAAAATTTTAATGATTAATATATCTACGCATTCCTTAACTCCAATGCAAGGACACGAGTGTAGTCAAAAAACTCTTCAGAGTGCAGGAAGCCCACAGTAACTGGTGCAGGAATCCCAATTGGTACAAGAATCTATTGCATGGTACAGGAATTTGTTGCGTTGTCCAAGAAGGTAAATGCAGGACCAAAGCCTATATAAAAGCATGATCAAACTAGTTTTAAACCTGCAACATACAAACCTTTATTAATAATGTTTTAATATTTATAAAACAAGGGAAGTAAAAAATACTCTTGACAATAATCATTTATCCAAACACCAGCCTGAGGTATTTCGAGTAAAAATAAGACAAAACAAAGGCCCAACATATCTCTCAACAACTCAGTGTCATTGTTAGCCAAGAAGGCCGAGTTCATTGGTAGTTGAACCAGTGCAAGTCAAGGAAGTGTTAGATTCACCTATTCTCAAGTTAGGGAGTCAAATATCCCTATTTTTATGGATCTGTTGGTAGCCCCATTTTTGTATAAATAAATAGGATTTGGAACTCATTAGGATTAAAAGTTTTATTATAGCTAAGCGGACATTCAGATAAAGCACTTTTGAATGTTATTTTGATGATGTATTTTAAATTTCTGGAATGATAATGAGAGGTTCTATTCTTATCCATCACTCAGTTAATTCAGAGGGTAGAAACTCTTGGGTTAGGGCCCAACCCTATCAACCTAAGTTCCTCTCATCTACCTATATTTGTGTTAGCCTACAATGTTGGATACTTGCTGAAGTTTATTCATGTTTTGTTTTAGCTCAGATGGTTGACTAATTGATGAATTTTAGTAGAGTATAATTCCTCAAAAAGTCTGTGATAGTGATCCCTATCTCATCTCCCTCATGGGAACATGATTAGAGGACCCCACCATCACAACCCAAAAACAAAGTGTGATTTCATGTTTATTGCATAGATCAATTTTGACATTAGTGAGATAGTTTGTTTATGATTTCTTGGAAAGACTTACATTTAGTATTTTTCTTCTCATGTGATTGTTGTAGCTTAGAAGATAGTCCATTTCATAGATCAAGTGCTTAAAATTAGTTATATATATTTTTCCAAATTCAATTCATCTTTTCCACACTTACATGTAATATTTTGCAAATGAAAAGAGGACCAAGTGCATGTGTTGTTGCAGGGTTGTTGGATTTGCAGGAAAGGACCCCTTTTACTAACTCCATTTAGGTATTCTCCATCTTATGTTGATGCATTCCAACCCCTATTCTACATCTCTATTTTTTAGTCACCGTGAGTATCCATCTTAGTCCAAATATGGCATTCTTGAGGTGCTAGGCTTGGCTAAGGGTTTCGATCACCTTCCCTACACTTCCCCCAACTTTCATATAGCATTCCAACACTTCGTCTTGCCATTCTTTCCCTCCAACCCCTCTCATCCAACTTCCTGTAGCATTTCAGGACATCCTGTAGTAGTACAAGAATCCTAAAAGAACATCCTGTAGCATACCTATAACAGCCTATTTTGACCTTGTTTTGACCTGCAATGATAATCTACTTACTTTAGGACTACTTTGACACCTCATCTTGGACTCCATGACCAGGAGTTCCACCTAGACTAGTCCCCTCATTCCTTTTCCTTTCTTGCAAGATCAAATAGCATTATTTCTTTCCTTCAAAATTTAGAAAAAGGACTTCATTTACTCTACAAGTGTGAATTAGATAGTTAATGCATGCATTCTTGAATTATGAATTGGTAGGATAAGGTTTTGTTTTCAAGCAACTCTGATAGCTAGATGATTGAGTTCAACTTAGAATAGTTTCCATTATACATATTAGCATAAGTCATGTGTTCTTTTATAGCATTTAAAACTTGAGAACATTCTTTTTTGAGTTGAAAAGAATTTACTCTCTCTAGACTAGGACTAGCCTTTGCATTTTGCTTTCAGTGGTTAGTCTCCTTTGAGTTCACTAGAGGAATAGTCTGGAACCCTAGTGATCAAGTGACATAGTTTAGGGTGGCATGAGTAGTGATGCATCTATTGTGTAGAGAGAACTTTCACCTCTAATTTTGTACAAATACCTGGGTTGATAATTAAAGTTGAAGATCATATGGGAGTTGCAACACTCTTGGTTCAACACCAGGGCTCACCATATTTTTGTCGTCGTTACTGGGGAGGTGTCTAGGTAGATGTTATTTTTTATTTCCTTTCCATTTCAAATTTAGTTTTGAAAAAACACATAAAAATGAAAAGGAATCTTTCATGCCTGGTAGGAGTAGAGATAATTTAGGGAAATTCTTACCAAATACCCCCACACCATCAAACAATCAACCTTCACTCTTCTTCGGTGATTGTTAACTTCCCTCTCTGACTGTAGGGGAGTTAGAGGACCCCTTAGGTGAACAAACTAAGATATATGAACAGACCATTGGGGAAGAAGAAGGACAACCCATTCCACATAACCACACCCTGGCTGTAAGCCGAAATGAGGGTGCTTTTCCCATCAGAGATACTAATGGAGATGCTAGGATGAAAAATATAAGCCCTTATGCCCTTCCTCACTTCCATGGATTAACCTTAGAGGACCCTGATACTTTTTTCTTTGCGATTTTTATTATTTTTAGAACTTATGATTATACCTCCGATGACCAGAAGTTGAAGTTGTGTCCATCCACACTTAATGATGCAACCTTGCACTAGTTCATGGGTGTACCTGGGGATAGCATCGCTACCTGGGCTCAAATGCAACAATCATTTAACAAAAAGTACAAGGACTATTGTAGGTCCAAAGACACCAAAGAGGAAATCTTTAGAATGACTCTTGGACCAGATGAATCGCTAGAAGACTATGAGGAAAGGTTCCATCTTAGTTGGAGAAGGCCCAGATGCACCCTTGATCCTAAATCATTCAAGTTAGTCATTCTTAGAGGAATCAGGGAGGACATACTGGAAACCATAAAAATGTTGTCTGGAGGAGACATGTATAAGCTAGCCTATGACAACATCAAGATAGTATTCAGAAAAATTTTTAGGGTTGCTAGAAAGAAGGGTAGGTCTATTCAAGCTTTGGCTAGTTCCTCTTCATCCACCACATCTATAAAAAAATAAATTGGAAACATGTTGGAGGACTTTAAAAGTGAAATGATGCACACCTTTTATCTACAAATGGACACCATTCATATCAAGAGGAGACAAGAGGAAGTAGAGAGAACCTTAGCTATTTTTTTCCCTAAATGCACTAGAAGGCACCCCAAGAATGAATGCCCATTAAAATTTATAGAGGTCTTCTTAGTCTGTGAGGAAAACCATTCCATAGATAAGTGTCCTTCTTTGCCTAGATTTAAAGTTGTATACCAAGGTGCAGAAGGTGGGGTTGAAAAAATTTGTTACATCAATCAAAGGAGGCTTCAAGGGCCTCGTCCATACTAGTAGGGTATGCAAGGTGGATCTTATTCCTATTACAATCCCAACCAAAATTTACCTCTACCGCATTGGTATTATTTTATTCATACTTCATGGTCCACACCTTCTCCTCGGTGTTATGCACCTCAGTGTCCTCCCCAACCTATCAGTCAAACATTTTAGCCATATGCTTCTACACATCCTCAGTACCCATCATAAGGTTGGAGGTCTCAACTCAACCAACCTCCTTCTTTACAACCTCCAACTCCATATCAAACACAAATTTTTCATATTTCTCCACCCAAGTAACCCTATATTCTTGCTCAACCAAATATGAACCCAAACAAAAAGCACGCACAACAGGTTTATAGTGGAGAGACATCTTACCTTGCCTATGATGTGGATATCCAATAAATCAAGCTCAGGTCTAGAAGAGTGCTCCTAGATAACCAACCTCCATCTCCATCTAAGGAGCTTGAAGAGGAAAAGGAAGATAGTGGCCCTCAGGTAAAGTCACCTCCTTTTCCTGTAATGTTGATCCATCCTAACCAGCACACCCCATAGGAGACTGAACTTTTAGAAAAATTGAAAAAATATGCATGTTGAAATCCTACTCCTCCAAGCTATCAAGGATGTTCCCATCTAGAATAATATTATAAAAGATAAATTCTTCAAACATCCTGGAAGGAGAAAGAAGGACACCCCTACCATCAATGTCATTGGTCAATTTTCTGATCTAATTCTGGGGAGAGTGATTTTCCCAAAGTATCTAGACCCTGGAAGTCTTGTGGTAGACGTGCACATTGATGCCATCATTGTCCCTCACACCTTGATTGATCTTGGGGCTTCCATCAATGTAATGACTAAGGAAACTATGCTCAAACTAAACATCCAAGGATCTTTGAGAAATACCACCACAGTGTTTAAACTTATAGACAAGTCCATAGTGGCTCTTGAGTGAGTTGTTTAGGATGCAATGGTATCTATTGATTCGTGGGAGTTTCCTATTGACTTCCTAGTTCTCTAGCCCAAGACCAAATTAAATGCCTATCCTCTCATCCTTGGAAGACCATGGATAGCCACACCTAATGCTTACATAGGTTGTAGAGATGGAAACATGACCATTAAGAATTAACATTTGTCCAAACAGTTGGTATTGTACCCTCCTCCTAAACCATCCTTGGAGCATGAATTACCCGTATGGTTGGAAGAGGAGGAGGAAGATGAAGTGTATCATACCACCTCCCACCCAATTTGTACCCTAGATATGGTTATAGGAGGGGGGGAAACCATACGAATATCACCTCATTGACCAAATCCTCCAGAACAAGGTCTCCAATGCCATGACTCTTGAAGAGCTTGTGAAGGAATATGTGGGTAATCCTTCAACTGGGATATGCCTAATCGACCCAAGTCCTGAATATGTCGAGATGATGGAATTCGTTCCATCTAAAAAATTGAATATCAAGCCCTCTCTCTTAGCTAACCAAGAAGAGAAGTTGTGAAAAATGATGATAGATCACTTAGATGCCTTTGGTTGCAACTACAAAAAAACGAAAGGGTTGCATCCTTTAGTGTGTAATCATTACATCTACATCAAGGAATTATGCAAACCTATGCGCCAAACTCAAGGGTTAATTAACCCAGCCCTCAAAGACATAGTGAAGGAAGAGTTTCAAAAGTTGTTGGATGCAGGGTTCATCTACCCCATCTCAGATATTGAGTGATTGTCCCCTCTAGTTTCGGGCCCAAAGTAGAATGGAAAGTGTAGTATTTGTGTGGACTATGGAGAGATGAAAAAATCCACTAAGAAAGACTATTTTCCTTTACCTTTCATTTATCAAGCTTTAGATGGTTTTCCATGAAATAATTTCTTATCTTTCCTAGATCGATTCAAAGGACCAAGATAAAACTACACTCACTTGTCCTTGGGGTACCTTTACTTATAGGTCCTTCCTTTCGGATTATGTAATGCCCCTTCCACTTTTGAAAGGGAAGTTCTAAGAATCTTTGCTAACTCAGTAGAGATCTACATGGATTATTTCACTCCCTATGGCTGTGACTTCCTGGAGGCTCTCTCTAACTTGGGGAAAGTCCTAAAGAAGTGCATTGAAATGAACCTCTCACTTAGTCCTCAGAAGTGTGAATTCTTGATGAATGCAATGATTTTCCTTGCCCATTCAATATCTTAGGAGGGAATACAAGTGGACCCAAACACAATTTCCATCATAAAAAGGGTCCCTACTCGACAAAAGTAGAGGGATGCTAGGATGTTCTTGGGCCTAGCTAGATATTATAGGAGGTTTATGAAAGACTTAAGCAATGTAGCATTACGATTGTTTGTATTATTTGCCAATGAATCTGAATTTTTCTATTCAAATAGCTACCAAGAGGCTCTCGAGACCCTGAAAGAAGAATTAACCATGACACCCATACTTCGAGGCCCAAATTCGTCCCTTTCTTTTCAAATCCATGCTACTGCATTTGACAATGTTGTAGCAGCCACTCTAGGCAAGATATATGACAAGTTTCCTTATGGTATTTAATTCATTAGAAAAATTTTGTTTAAGGTTGAACTGAATTACACTATAGCTGAGAAGGAACTCCTAAATGTTTTCCAGTCTTTGAACAATTTCAGACACTACATCACTGGATATAAAACTTTTGTGTATACTTGTAACAACACTGGTGAAAATTTCATGCAATAAAATTCAATAAAGGAAAAATATGACCATGGTTAAGTGACACTTATTCCAAGATGAATTTTGGGCAAAGATACCCTAGTAGGAATCACTAGATGTTTGTTTTGGCTAAAGAAATTTGTCAAAGGCTAAGGAAAAGGCATTAAAAGGAAAAAAGGCATCTTTTGGCACATTTATTTATGAGAATAAAGGAAATTAGGAGAAAAGTAAAGTGAAAGGTCACTTGTTGCATGTGAGGAGGAAATTGAAGGAAAATAATGGAAAATGGAGAAATTAGAGGCCTCATTCATAAAAGGGCTTCTGAGGATCAGTGGGTAACCTTTTTACATCTCAAGTTTGGAGCTCCCTCATTACTCTCTCTCTTTCTCTCTCACTTTTGGTCACTTAGAGCTTTCTTGGAGCACTCTAGCTTTGGATCAAGGAAGGAAAATGAAGCAAAGGGAAAGAAAGGAAAGAGAGATCAAGGAAGAAGAGTAAGATCAAGTAGATTCAGTAGGAATAATTGTAAGTTACCTTTTGCATGTGTGATTTCCTAGCTAGTTTGGACATGCATGACTTTGAATGTTGGTGTATGGTTCTCTTTCTACCAATGGCATGGTGTTTTTGGGTTATGATAGTGGTTTTCAGCCTAGGCTTTCGCTTTTCTAGATGCCATGGTATATTGCGATGTTTATCTCCATTTTGAGCTTTGGTTTCCTAGATGGATTTCAGAATTCGGGTGGAGGTGGTCTCAAGGTTCATTCCTAAAGGCTTAGGAATCACTTGACTAGTTTTGGAGGGATACAAGGTTAATCCTAAGGGATAAATCTTGGTTTAGGGCCTAGTGATCTAGGTTTGGTTTGTGGTAAAGCATGATAAACTAGTCTCTGTTTAGGGTCTTCTCATCTGTGATTGGATTGTGATAAAGACTGAGAGATAAGGAGACGTAAAATTCCTCAAGGATAGTGGATTTTGGATGGCATTCCAAGTTCATGTCAGTTGTGATCGGAGCACCGGTTTTTGTATGATCACAGTATGGTTAGGGTGGAGGTGGTTTAACCTATGGATTCCCCTGGTTGTTCTTGGATTGGTGGTTCTATGAGATCCGACATTCATGCTTGGAATATGGAACAATGGTGACTGGATAAAAGAGAGATTTATTTCAGCCATGTCTATGGTTGGGTGGTACATGGAAGTCTCGAACCTGATTAGATTTGCCTACGATTAATAAAATCTAAGTTCTCTTACTTTTTCAATTGTTTATATGTGGAGTTAATGCTTTTCATATCTCTAATATTTATATGGTTATATGGTAGTTATAAGAATTGTTGAATGACTGGTTCATGTCATGTTTATTTCATGTATTTACTAGTAATTATTAAACGGATTGATGCAATACCTAATTGATGATATAATAGTGCAATGGAGAAGGAGGTGATCCTTCTCATTATGTTTCATAAGTTCTTCTAGTCATTTATTCTATATCTTGTATCTTAGACCTGTAGGTTGTTGTTGATGGTGTTGGACCCGAAAACATTCAGGGGATCACCCTGGTATGAAGTTCGAACTAGACCTCACATCGTTTGGTGTGGGAGTCCCATCCGGTATGATGGCTTAGTTGAAATTATCTTAAATATTTGCTTCAACTCTTACCTGTCAGCGCAAGAGAGTGTTTTTCTTTGTCTTTCGAGAAGTGAGGTTCGCATGCTTGGTGATTGTAAGTGTCACTTGTATCAATGGCTGTTTCAATGTAGCGGGAGAGGGTGGGAGTGAGTCCCAAGTTGGTTGGAAGTAGTCCCAACTCTGCTAGGAACACACAATACAACAAGACATGCACAACTTCCAATGGAAAAATCCACATGGATGCGGCAATCACAACACACAAGGGAAGATAACATGTATACCACTCAGGGGATTAGTCCACTCGAGTGCAATGGTTGTTATAGCATGTTTTATGTGAAAGGTCTATATGATGTCCGGTAGACTAGTCAACATGGGAGAGATAGCATTAATAGCATATACGACACATTTTCATTAACATATATGTATTACAACAAGTGAATTCATTCAAGTGTTAAACATAGATTAAAGAAACATGCATTACAAGTGTTCAATATTAGTCTTACAACATTTACAATACATGTGTGAAAACATGTTGGCTTGTTAGTAGGCTTCTAAATTAAACAAAAGTTCCAAGACACATCGTTACACCATACATCACTAACACCATGAGTGGGGTGCTGGAGCCACTACTTACTCCTTAAAGAAAATATTACAGACTCTTAAGGCTATGTGGGAGGAGTAGAGGTGAAAAGTCCATTGCATGTACAAATGAGAGGGTATTTATAGCCAAGGGTGAAAATGACACTTGTGGTTGTTCAACTACCCTCATGACTATTTGACTTCCATGAATTTTCGACTTTACATACTCTTCATACAAGAAGTGGGTCTCTTGGACTTCCACATTATGTTACATTGTTTGACAATATGTCCCACAGTAGAGATGTGGACAACATGACTCATGACAAGACTCGACATGACAGTGCTAGTACATTCAGGTTGTTGCTGGTGTGCATGTCAAGATGCAGTGTTGCTAGTGATGGATGTCCTCATGGTGTTTCATAACTTCACCTCTGCATGGAAATATACGTGGAGTCTTCGATGGCGATTGGGTTCAATTGATGTTGCATTTGCATGTTGTTCCTTACTTTTATGTTGGAAGGCTTGACAGGTTCATCCGTTCATGAAAAGTTAATGTTCATCCATCCGTCAATGAACACATTTTGCATGTTCTCTCATTCGTCCATCTGCGAACACATCTTGGCATGACTGTCTATTTGTGAGCACATATCTTTGCATACATAATTTGTTCATCCATTGGTGGACATGTCCTTCTGCATGTGCTCCCTTCGTTCATCCCATTCATCATCATGCCATGCTTGTTTGTGTACTTGTATCAGTAGTAACTCATGACGAGATGACATTAAATCCATAAACCTCCTAGTCTACCATGATACAAGATCATTTCGGATGTAGGTGACCCAGAGAGGTGACAAGGTTGCAAAGTGGGATGGAGGCTCTGGGTACTGCTGATGAAAACTACATAGGAGTCACTGGGTGATGAATATTGGAAATCCACATCGATAGTTACTATCCATGGGGTTTGGATCAACTAGCAAACAAAACTGTGTAGTTTTTGGGAGGAACAGTCTGGGCTATGGGAAAGCTGGGCAGGCAAAACCTGTGCAGTTTCTCAAATGAGTAGGCAGTGGGAGCTTGGTAGCCAAAACTACATAGTTGTTGAGGGGAACTAGCAATCAACTTTTGGGTTGCTAGTAGCAAAAACTGCACAATTCCTAAGGGGAATTGGCAGTGAACTACCGGGAGCTTTGCAGCAAAAACTCCACAATTCCTGGAGGGAACTGGCAGTTAGCTTCTCGAGTTTGGCAACAAAAACTGTGCAATTCTTGACGGGGAATATCAGTTGTCTACCAAGAGATGCTGGCAGGAAAAACTGCATTGATGCTGGGAGGCTGGCGTACTCTTCATCTCTGCAGTTTTTGAGCTGAGTGGATTGTTGGACAGCAGAGGACATGCTCATGAAAACTACACAATTTTCTGGGTGAGAATCCAGTTGACTGACGGGAGGGCTGGCTGGAAAAACTGCGAAATATTCTAAGGGAGATAGGGATAGGAACTTGGTGTTTGTCCATCCTATCTCTGCAATTTTCTCAGTTAGTAGAGAGGGTGAGGTCTACAGCCTCTCCACAATTTTTGAGGGGAGTCAGTCCCAAGGTGGCTGTTGGGTCAAACTCTTTGGTTGACCAGCATGAAGGTTGTTTGATTTTCTTATGAACATTGCAACCTGAAATGGCTTACTTGGTGCTTCTATGTTGTTCTAGGTGATAGTCAATTGAGTCGATGGTGGGGTGATGGTCTACCTGTCAGAGGAGAATCTGGTTGTCTGAACTTCAATAAAGCAACTAAGTGTGTGAATGAGTGAAAGATGCATACATGATCTTGCAAACACACACCTACATGACTAGATGATGAGACAACTCAAATGATTTCGACACACATTCTCAACATGATTGACTGATTGTGTAAGCGACAAGCACGACACTTGTGATTGATTGTTGGTTGACTGTGATGATGCTTGCACAATAGTGTATGTGACTCCATGTGTGAGTGCGACAGAATTTTTAAATAGAAAACACAACAAGTACACACGAAGTGAAGACCTTGAGTACAACCAGAACATGGTCGTAAGCATGACATTGACATCAACATTCAAAACTTGGGTAAAATGATCAACCAAGGTGGGTGCCAAGACTCACACGAGCTGAAGTAGTGAACCCAAGTGTGCACATCTATTAAGTGAAACTCTGGAGGGAGGCTCTGAAATTGGGTGCAAGCCAAAATTTTGGAGGGTGGTTGTAGCCATTACAATAGTCACATTGATGCCAAGTATTTGAACGAATGTCTATCATGGTTGGGGATGCTCAGGCCTAGTCTTGAGGTTGATTTTTTATTTATCAACATTGTTATCATGTATTTGATGGATTCTAAAGGTTGTATAAATTTCTCGGCAGACGGTGGGATTCTGGGCTAGAAAGTGGCTCAAATCTCAGGGATTCTAGCACATGTCTGTTGATAAAAGTCCATAGTCACTGGCACATAGGCCTATGAGAGTGACTTTGGGTTTTTGGACATTGTCATGCCTATAACATGATAGTGACCAAGGGTTAAGGGGATTAAATCATTAGTGGGACTTAGGGACAGGATGTCTATGTGGCTAACATGTCTCCTAAGGGTGTCGTTACTGATGTGGATGAGTTTGTTTGATATGTTCTATCGGTTCCATTCATTAAGGTCACCAAGGAAGTTGAATCCCTTATAGTAGCCTCTCTAGTTGCATGTTTACCTCGGCTAACAGGTTGCTTGGATGGACCTGGGAGGAGGGGGTGTTACTGATTGGTATCAGAGTGTGGTTGCACTCTCCTTGAGTGAAGGTGCTTTGTCATGCATGCATGTCAGTTGCATGTGTGTCTCTTACACTTGCATTCCATGTGCTTGTTGCATTACATCATGTTGATCATGATTGTACTAAGGTTTTCATGAGGAACTTGATGTGATTTTGTGGGATATGTCGTTGGAAGTATATAATTGGTTGCATATGGTTATATGTCACTTACATGTTGATTATATGTCGCTTGAGTACATCCTTGTATGTCAGGTGCATTCTTGAATGTTTTTATTACATGTATCAATGTTGTAGGTTGGTTACAAGAATTGATCACTTATGCTTGACTACATTCATTCATATGTTTGTGTAGTTGATTAGGCATTGCTTATGCATGTTGATAGTTGCATTTGGAAATGCGTGCAATGGTGTAATGGTTGTTTTCATGCATGAGGCCATATCATGCATTGTTGATATGGCCTTGCATGGCCTTGCATTGATGATTGGACCCTACCCGGGATGATGTTTATGCGTTGATACACTTATTTGGCATATGTCTATATGTTGTTATGATTATGTTATACAAGTATCATGCTGTTTTGATGATCTTGCAGACAAGGTATCCTCCCCAAATTATGCTATGTTATGTTTGTTTATTGTGATTTGGTTTAGCTAACATAGTATGCCTTGCATGAAAGAGATCAGATGGCTAGCAAGGTGGTAGACTACATGGAATCTCCCTATGCATCCAATGGGCAACGTGGTGTGGGGCACTCTTTTGACTTGGAAGACACATTGAGAATCCTGAAGGAAGAAATAATGATTCAACTGGGTATTTGTGGCCACCTACCAAGTCCGCGTGGACCCCCACCATTGTTTCTCTCAGCATTTTCAGTTTCCTTAATTGTAGCACAACTTACTATTTTTAGTAGTTTTTCCGGGTCCGGAACTTCTGGAGCTATTTTGAGGCCGTAAACAATGTTTTTTGGGAAAAATAGGAGAAGCATTGGTCCATGGGCCAACGCTGCTCTTCCCAAAGTTGTAGTTCTCAGAGAGATCTTCCTAACAAGATATTGTGCACTTCAAACGGAGATCATATGCCAAAGTTATGACCCCGGAAAGTTGATGTACCAATTTACCCAAAAGGGGGCCCACAGTTTGGCATTTCATCTTATACGGTTAGGTTTTTGGATGTTTAGGATTTTCTATTATTTCTTAACAATAAATAGGTCTTCAAGCCTCATTGTAAGATATTTTAGAGGCATGTAGGTGCCACATCTCTTCTCAGAGATAAGCTACCATCGCCCTAGCCGATTTATTTCCATTACTGTTTGTAAGCATATTTCAGTATTTTACATTAATGAAATGAAGTATTATTTCCACTGCATATCTGTGTTTATGGTTATCTCTGTAATTGGTTGCATTCCTATTTAAATCTAGATCAAATAAGGAGTTGCAAAGCAAACAATGACAAAATCATGCAAGAACAATAGAAACAAGCAGAGGTGAATGCAATACTTCTTTAGAGTTTCTCAGATTTGCAGTGACATGCACTACTTTGGATCAACCATGGACATGAGGAAAAACCTAATGGGGCATATGAAAGTAGGTCTCCTAGTAGACACAAGTCAAATAGATTTGACATGATCATAGATGGCAGGTTGTTGGATACTCCGAATAGGAGAGGTGATCGACACAGGTACTATTCCAGCTCTGGTTCTGATAGGCATGATGATTGTCATCGTTATCATCCTTATAGGAGGAGCGATAAGGGATACTTTTCAGATGAGTTTAACAAGGAAAATCCACTTAACTTTGTTGGGGATATGAAGAAATCACAAGATGTAGAGGCATGTTTGTTGGGTATGAAGAAATTCTTTTGATCGCATGATTATTTAGAAAACATGAAAGAAAACATAGGCACTTTCAGTCTCAAAGGTAAAGTAGATATTTGGTGGGAATACATAAAAAATTTCAAAGGTATACATGAGGAGGATTTGACTTGGCATGCATTTGAAAGGGTCCTCAAGAAGAAGTACTTTTCTGAGAGGTACTATGATGACAAAGCTAAGGATTTTTATGAGTTGCATATGGTTTCTATGATAGATGATGAGTATACTAGCATATTTTTAAAGTTGTTGAGTTATGTTCCTTACCTTAGAGAGGAGAAGACAAACGTTCAGAGATTCATCAGTGGAAAGACAGTTGCATATAAAGATTGGATTATGTTCGATGAGCCTAGAGTTTTGGAGGAGGCCATACGAAAGTTGTACCATTGTTATGAGAAGTCAAAGCACAAAGTTGAGCCTAAGCATGAATTGAAAAGAAATGAGAAAGTTAAATGAAAATGGCCATGAAAGAGAGGAAGACCTCAAGATTCAAGTGAGAAAGAAAATGCATTTCCTTACAAGATATTCAATACAACTGAGAAGGGACGTGGAGAGTAGCAAGCTAAAGGCGATGATAGGGAACCATTGTAATGTTGGATACGTGGTAAGGATCATCATAAAAGGGATTGTCCGTAGTATTAGAATGGTTGTAGACCCTAGATCTATAGTTCTTAGGAGGTGCATACAGTTTGTGATGTTGGTCATAGAACTCCTCAGATCTATGTGCAACTGTGGACAACTGTGGACAATAGGCAGGTAGATCATCAGGCATCGATCATTGAGATGGAGAGTAAGATTTATGATCAAGTTGTTTCTATTTTGATTGATCCTAGATCTAACTATAGTTATATTAATCCTGACCTAGTGGATAAGTATGATTTAAGAAAAGAACTGCATGAAAAATCTTGGTTGGTATAGTTGTTTATAGGTACGAAGAAGGGAGTTCACCATTCCGTAAGAGCTTATGAATTTGAGTTAAATTGCATGCATACAATGACACATTTGAATGTACTACCATTGGGTTCATATAGTATGATTTTGGGTATGGATTGGCTATACCTTCATAGAATGAAAGTGGATTTTTTCGACAAGTCCATTTAGTGTCTAGATGATAGTGGGGAAAAGAGGACCTTGTAGGGGAAGAAGAAGCCTACATTAGTGAGGATGGTCACCGCTATGTAGGCTAAGCATAGCTATAGAAAGGGTTTTGTGATGTTTGTAGTACACATTTCTAGTGACAAAGGTAAGGAGGTTGAGGATGCTGATGTGTTGAGAAGGTACCCAATTTTGGAGCAGTTTCAGGATGTATTTTCTGAGGACATTACAATGTTTCCACCTCACATGGAGGTAGAGTTTTCTATTGAGTTGGTGGTAAGGGCAGCCCCAGCATCAAAATAACCTTACGGGATGAGCACACTTGAGTTGGTTCAGTTAAAGTTGTAGCTTAAGAAAATTCTTGACAAGGGGTACATTACGATGAGTGTATCTCTTGGGGTGCACCAATGTTGTTTGTGGAGAAGAAAGATGGTACTCTCATATTGTGCATTGACTACAGGAAGTTGAACAAGGTAACGATAAAGAACAGGTACCCTTTTCCAAAGATTCATGATTTGTTTGATCAGTTGAAGGGAGCAATAGTGTTCTCTAATATCGACTTGAGATCAAGACACCATCAGGTACACATCAAGGAAGATGATATGTTCAAAAGTGTGTTCATGACCAGGTATGGGCATTACGAGTTTTTTTTTTTGCATTTAGTTTGACTAATTCTCTAACTACATTTATTTGTTTGATGAATAGTGTGTTGCATCCTTATCTAGACAAGTTTGTTATTTTATTTATTGATGTGATCTTGATATACTCTAAGAATGAGGAAGATCATGCCAATCATTTAGCAACAGTGTTGATATTGCTAAGAGGGCATCAGTTGCATGCTAAACTTAGTATGTGTAGCTTATTTTAGATGGAGGTACATTACTTGAGGCATGTTGTCTCCAAAGATGACATAGCAGTGGATCCAAAAAAGATAAGGACCATAAAGCAGTGGTCATCCCCTAAGAATGTGGATGAGGTGACATCATTTATGGGATTGGCAAGTTACTATAGGTGGTTCATCAGGAACTTATCATGCATTGCATATCCTATCACATCATTGAAGTGGAAAGGTAAGAAGTTCAAATGGACAGAACAATGTGAGGATAGTTTTGAGTAGCTTCAATAGTTGTCGACACATGCACCAATGCTAAATATTGCACATTCATACAAGGAGTTTATAGTGTGTACAGATGCTTGTAAGGGAGGACTTGGTGGAATTCTCATGCAAGAAGGAGTTGTAGTGTGCTATGAGTCACAAAAATTGAATGACCATAAGAATAACTATCCAATAGACAATCTCAAGCTATCAGTGATTATAACCACATTGAAGATGTGGAGGCACTATATTCTTAGTAGGAGGTTTACATTGATGACCGATCACAGTGGCTTGAGGAATTTCTTTGATCAGCTAAATCTAAATGCCAGGCAAGCTAGATGGTTTCCTACCCTTAGTGAGTTTGACTTCAAGATTAGATACATCAAAGGGAAGGAGAACCAAGTTGCGAATGCTCTTAGTAGGAAGGTACAGGTAAATCATATAGCAGCTATGAGCTCTTATGGGATAAATTTACAGGATAGGATCTTATAGTTAGGACAACAGGATGAAAAATACATGGAGATTATGCATTGGTTATAACAAAGCATAGGTATAGGTAAAGGTGATCAAGATGAAGGCTATTGTCTTACAACATATGGTTTGGTGAGGTTTAAAGACAGTATCTATGTGTTGAATTGCATTGATATCAAGAAGCTTACCTTGAGGGAGTTTCATGTCAGTCCATACTTGGGTCATCCAAGATATCAAAAGACATTGACAAGGGTAAAGAAGTTATACTATTGGCCGAATCTAAAGAAGCAGGTGGCAAAGTTCATGGCTAGATGTTTAGATTATCAGCAGGTCAAGGTGGAATGTAAGCATCCAGGTGGTTTGCTGCAACCTATAGAGATTCTGGAATGGAAATGGGAGATCATTTCCATGGATTTCATCATAAGTCTTTCGAGGACAGTGGGGAAACATGAATCTACTATGGTCATGGTTGACAAGTTGAGCAAGGTAGCTCACTTCATTCTAGTAAAGACTACATATTAAACTAGTGAGGTAGCACAAGTGTTCATTAAAGAGATAGTGATACTACATGGTTTTCTAAAGAAGATTGTGTTGGATAGGGATGCAAATTTCACTTCCAAGTTTTGGAAGGAGCTATTTGCAGGTTTGGTCAAAAAGTTGGCCTTTAGTATAACTTATCATCTATAGACAGATGGATAGACAGAGAGGGTTAACAAGATCTTGGAGGATATGTTGAGGATGTACAAGATGCATCGGCATAAGAAATTGGAAGAGTATCTTCCTTTGGTTTAGTTTGCATACAACGGTGGTTATCAAGAGTCATTGAGGGTGAGTCCTTTTGAGGCATTGTATGGATGGAATTGTAACATTCCCATCAACATGAGTAGTTGAATGAACAGGTTACTTATTGGATTGGACATGTTGGAATGCATAGAGTAGGAAAAGCAAGTTATAAAGAAGAATCTAAAGGTAGGATGGGATAGAAAGAAGAGTTATGCGGATCAACACAGGTTGTCCAAGGAGTTTCAGGTTGGGGAGCATGTGTTTTTGCACATCAAGCCCAACAAAATATCTTTGAGGATTGGTTCATGTGCCAAGTTGGCACCACAGTATTACGGGCCTTTTAAGAGGATTAGACCAGTGGCATATCAACTTGCACTACCTCCAACAATGAAATTCCATGATGTTTTCCATATTTCATTGCTTAAGAAGTATATAAAGGATGTTGATCATGTTATTGAATGGTCTTTATTGCGGGTGGAGCAAGAAAGAGAGTTCCAGTCAGATCCTAATTGCATATTATAGTGGAAACATCTCATGCTTAAGAATAGAGACATAGAGAAATTTAAAGCATAGCGAAAGCACTTTGGGCCTAGCAAGGCTGCATGGGAGATGGCAGATCAGATGCAGTCTCTATATTCTTCATTGTTTTCTAGTTGAGGAAAAGTAGTTTTGGTTTGATGTTGGTATATGTTTGGCATATGTTTTGTTGATGTTTTGGTATATGTATGTATATGTATGTATATGTATGTATATGTATGTATATGTATACAGATGTAAATACCACCATGATATAAGTTATAAAGCTCCAATAAGTGGTATGGGTGTCATGTTATTATGGTTGTTATATTTTCATGTTGTCATGATATTTTTCTTTCGAGAAGGTGTTTCACTGCAAATATTGTAACGAGCTAAGTTATAAATCTCCATGGGAAGTATGTTTACTTTTTAGTTATTTTTATGAGGTCTTGGTGTGGTTTAAGACCGAGGATGGTGTTCCCCAAGGGGGAGGGTTCTCTAACAATCCTGGTGAAAATTTCATGTAATAAAAGTTAATAAAGGCAAAATAAAACCACAATTAAGGGGCAATTACTCCAAGTTGAATGTTGGGCAAAAATACCCTAGCGGGCATCACTAAATGTTTGTATTGGCTAAGGAAAATTTGAAAAGGCTAAGGAAAATCCATTAAAAGGAAAAAAGGCATCTTTGGCACATTTTTTTTATTAAAATAAAGGAAATTAGGAGAAAAGTAAGGTGAAAGGTCACAAGTTGCATGTGAGGAGGAAATTGAACGAAAATAATGGAAAATGAAGAAACTAGAGGCCTCGTTAATAAAAAAGGATTATGAGGATCAGTGGGTAATCGTTTTTCAGTTCAATTTTGGAGTTCTCTCATTATTCTCTCTCTCTCTCTCTCTCTCTCACTTTTGGTCACTTAGAGTTTTCTTGGAGCACTCTAGCTTTGGATCAAGAAAGGAAAAGAAAGAAAAGGGAAAGGAAGGAAAGAAAGGATGAAGGAAGAATAGCAGAATCAAGCAGATTCAGCCAGAATAATTGCAGGTAACCTTTTCCATGTGTGATTTCCTAGTTGGTCTGGAAATGCATGGCTTTTTATGTTGGTGTATGGTTCTCTTACTGTCGGTGGCATGGTTTTGCCAGGTTATGACAATGGTTTTTAGCCTAGCCTTGCATTTTTCCAGATGCCATAGTATGCTGGGATGTTGATCTTGGTTTTGAACTTTGTTTTACTAGATTGATTTCAGAATCCAAGGTGGAGGTGGTCTGTAGGTTCATTCCCAAAGGCATAGGAATCTCTTGATTAGTTTTGGCAAGATACACAATAAAGCCTGAGGGAGAAGCCTTGGTTTAGGGCCTAGTCAACTGGGTTTGGATTGTCGTAATGACTAAGAGACAACTCTCCATTTAGGGCTCAATGATCCTGGATTGGATTGCAATAGAGCCTGAGAGATAAGGAGATGAAAAATTCCTCAAGGATAGTGATGGATTCCAGATGGCATTCCAAGTTTGGTTTAGTTGTGATCAAAGCACTAGTTTTGGTGTGATCATGGTTTGGTGGGGTGAAGGTGGTTTAACCTTTGGATTCCCCTAGTTTTTCTTGGATTGGATGTTCTATGAGATCTCACATTCATGATTGGAATATGGCACATGGGTGACTAGGTGAAAGAGAGATTTGGTTCATCCATGTCTATGGTTGGGTGGTACATGGAAGTCCCAAACCTGGTCAGATTTGCCTATGATTAATAAAAGATAAGTTATCTTACTTTTTCATTGGTTTATATGATGATGTAATGGTTGTGTTATCTCTGGTATTTATATGGTTTTATGCTGGTTATAAGCATGGTTAAATGACTGCTTCATGTCATGGTTATTTCATGTATTTACTTGCAATTTTTAAATGGATGGATGCAAGACCTAATTGATGATATAATTGTTAGAAAAATATATATTACAGAGAAACATAACACATAAAATATATTGCAAAAATACGAACGCAGAAAACACATAAAAAAGAGAGAGACAGGCATACGTGGTTCACCCAGTTTGAGCTACATCCACAGATAAACGACCAGTGCTTCCTTTTATATTATCCAACAATCTGAAGAGATATAAGCTACAGTAGATCCGTTTAAATTCCCTTTTCTCTCTCACACAATCTCCTCTCTCTTTCTCACTCAGAATACAAATTTACATAGACGTAATACAATTCCCTCATATATAGCAAGGGGTTACCTTCTAGGGAAAAAACTCTAAATTAAACAAAAATTCTACCGCCAGATCTCCGCCGAATGAACGCCCCAGATTGAGTATGAAATTAAAACATTTTACAATGCAATTTTACATATATTTTTAGCTTTGGGTGCGCTGCCTCCTATCCCCTGCCGGGGGAGACTCCAAAAGGTCGCAGTCGCCCCCCTGGACCCCCACTGTAGTGTATATTTTACAGGCCACTTTCCCATGCCATTACGAATTGGGGTCCAATGCGGTGATACCTTTGAATACAGAAGATAATTAGGCTCCACACCCAACAATATCCCACTTGGAGACTGATTATAGCAACTCCACCACTGCTTCATTTGCTGGAAAATGACTCCACTTTGGACCTGACTATTTCTCATCTTCTTCATCATACTTGAAGACTAATTGAAACTAAGCAGACTCTCAGTTTCTCCCTGGTTACAACTTTTGTTAACATATCTACAGGATTCTAGCTAGTGTGTATCCTTTCCATCTTCAATTATCCATCTTCCGATGCTAACCGTATGAAATGGTACTTGAGTTGTATATGTTTAGTCTTGTAATGAAATGCAGAGTTCTTTGTAAGATGTATGGCACTTTGGTTGTCACTGTATAACCTGCCCCACTCCTACTTCTTACACATTTCATCCAGAAACCTTTGTAACCAAATCATTTCTTTACTAGGATCTGTAGCAGCAACATACTCTGCTTTTGTTGTTGAGAGTGCAACAACACTTTGTAGTTTTGAGACGCAACTGACAGTTGTTTCACCTACAGTAAACACATACCCTGTGGTGCTTCTCCCATTATCTATCACCTGCCATATCTACATCAACATATCCCTGTAGAGTAATGTTTGAACCACCAAAGCATAATTCTTGATTTGTGGTACCTCTCAAATACCTGAGAATCCACTTTATTGCCATCCAATGCTATTTTCTTGGATTTTTCATGTACCTGCTTACAACTCCCACTGCATGTGCAATATCAGGCCTTGTGTAGACCATTGCATACATTAAGCTTCCAACTGCTGATGCATATGGAACTTTAGACATATCAACCATTTCTTCCTGAGGCTTAGGGCACATTTCCTTAGTTAGTTTGAAATGGCTAGCGAAAGGTATACTAACTAGTTTTTCATGTTGCATGTTAAACCTTTTCAACAACTTTTGTACGTACTCACTTTGAGACAATATTAATTTGTGATTCTTCCTATCTCTAGTTATTCTCATACCAAGGATTTGTTTTGCAGCACCCAAATCCTTCATTGCAAATGAGTTTGCCAATTTTCTTTTGAGCACATTTATTTCCTGCATGTTAGAACCTGCAACAAGCTTGTCATCTACATACAATAACAATATGATATGGTTGTCATTGTTTTCTCTTTTGAGATAAACAAAATGATCAGAGTGACATCTAGTATAACCTTGTTCATACATAAACCTATCAAATTTATATACCACTGCCTTAGAGCCTGTTTTAAGCCATACAAGCTGTTCTTCAACCTGCACACTAGTTTCTCCTTCCCTTTTACCTCATATCCTTGTGGTTGGTGCATATATATCTCTTCCTCCAAATCCCCATGGAGAAAAGTTGTGTTTACATATAGCTGCTCCAAATGAAAATCTTCAGCTACTACTAGACTTAAAATAATTCTGATTGAAGTCATTTTAACAACAGGATAAAATATCTCATCAATGTCTGTACCCTTTTTCTGTGCAAACCCCTTGACCACAAGTCTAGATTTATACCTTTATCTACCTCCATATTCTTCCTTCAACCTCTAAACCTATTTATTCTACAATTTTGTTTTACCTGGAGGAAACCTGACTAAGTCCCAAGTCTAGTTATGTGCTAAGGAATCCATCTCTTCTTTCATGGCTTGCTCCCACTTCTTCCTGGTTTCTACTTGCACTGTTTCTTCATAACATTCTGGTTCATTATAATCAGTCAACAATACATAATATAATGAAGGAAATTATTATTCAGGAGGTATACATATCTTGGTAGATCTTCTAACACCACTTTCAGGTGTTTTAGGTGCTTGTTGCTGTTGTGGTAGTTGTTGATGTTCTGGCTATTGATCACTATGATTTTCAGGAACCATCACTTTTTCTGTGATCTCTTCAAGCATTGTGTATTCTATGTTTTCTTTTTCCTGTTTCTTTTCCTGCAACTGATCCTTATACAAAACCTTTTCATTGTATATAACATCTCTGCTCCAAATGATTTTTTGTTTTTCATAATCATAAAATTGATAACCAAAATCATTAACAACATATCCAATAAAGGTACATTTCTTTGATTTTACCTTAAGATTTGTTATATTTTTTTTATTAATGTGGACAAAGGCTTCACAGCCAAAAGTCGTTAAAATGGAGTATTTTACCTTTTTACCTATCCATTCCTCCTCTGAAATAACACCATCCAAGGAACTTGAAGGCCCTCTGTTTATTAGATAGAAATTAGTATCTACAACATCTGCCCAAAATTGTAAAGACAATCCTGCATGTAATCTCATGCACCTTGCACACTCCATGATTGTCCCATTCATTCTTTTTGACACACCATTTTGTTGTGGTGTTCTTGGAAATGTCTTCTCTCTATGAATTCCATTTTCTGAATAGTACCTATCAAACTATTTGCTACAATATTCACCTCCATTGTCTGATCTGAGACATTTCAACATTTTTCCTATCTCATTTTCAACCAAATTTTTCCATTTCTTGAAAGTATCAAATACATTAGACTTATTTTGAATATAATAAATCTAGGTTTTTCTAGTTGCATCATCAATAAAAGTAAAAAAATAATGAGAGCCACTGAGAGATGATACCTGAGCAGGTCCCCATACATCTGTATACACAAGCTCTAATTTTTCACTCTTATTTTCTTTCCCAACTTTGAGAAATCTGACTCTCTTTTGTTTTCCATAAACATAATTTTCATAGAATTCCAAATCAACATGCTTCAAACCTCACAACAAATTTCTTTAGTGAAGGATCTGCATCCCCTTCTCACACATGTGCCCAAGCCTATGATGCCACAATGCCGTATTTGCTCTCATATAGGCTAAATCATTAACAGAATTAGAAATATCATTGCATAAATACAATGTACCAACATTTTCTCCTTTTGCTATTACCGGGACTCCTTTAGTGACCTTCCAGGTCTTATCTGTGAAAGTAATTACACAGCCTTCACCTCCCAACTACTCTATTCAAATTAGATTTTTCTTCAGATATGGAACATGCCTTACCTCCTTCAATAGCCATTGATTTCCATTCTATTGTTTGATGAAAAATGTACCTATTCCAATTATTTTACAATGTTTATCATCAGCCAATCGAACGTATCCAAAATCTCCTTGAACATAATCATGAAATTGTTTCCTATCAGGTGTGGCATGGAATGAGACCCCTGAATCTACCACCTAGGCATCCATAATATTTTCTAATGAAAGAATCAAAGCATCTTGCAACCCATCACCTGTTACATTCACTTCATTGTTATTTTCTTGCTACACGTCTCCTTCTTTTCCCTTCTGAGACTTGTAGTCTTTCTTCAGGTGTCCTTTCTTCCCAGCACATTATCCTCAATCTGGACTTGGATATTCCTTTCCTTGACTTACTGCAATATCCTGGGCTCTTTCCTCTTTCTACTTTTCTTCCCTTAGTCTCTACAGTCAAAGCATTCCCTGATGTCTCACTAGAGCTTTTCTGTCACATTTCCTCACAAAGGATTGCACCGACAACATCATCAAACTTTAAAGCATTAGATATAGAGACAAAGTTACTAATAGCCATAACTAAACCATTCCAACTTTTTGGCAATGAACATAGAAATAACAGAGCCCTAACTTCATCATCAAAAGTTACTCCTACAAAACTTAACTGACTGGTAATTGTATTAAATTCATTTAAATGATCAGCAACAGATCCATCTTCTGACATCTTCATATTAAATAAACACTTCATAAGAAATACCTTATTTGAGGCTGAGGGATTTTCATATAGTTTGGCTAATGTCAAGATTAAACCCTCTGTTTTTGTTTCCTTTGAAATATTAAAGGTTACTAACATCGCTAGGCATAGCCGTATTGTTCCAAGTGCCTTTTTGTCCAGAATATCCCATTCTGTGTCTGTCATACTTATTGACTTCTTTTCCTTTCCGATCAATGGTTGGTACAGATCTCTCTATTACAAATAATCTTCCATCTGCATCTTCCACAACTCATAGTTTTGGCCGTTAAATTTTTCGACCCTAAACCTACCATCTTCCACCATTGCTGCCACTCAAACAAGGAACCCTTTTTTCCTGCGAGTTTATCAGCAAAATAGACCTTCGGAACTGATACCAGTTGTTAGAAAATTATATATTATAGACCAATGGAACACATAAAATATATTGCAGACATACAAACAAATAAAACACATAAAAAAAGAGAGACACAGATATACATGGTTCAACTAGTATGGGTTACGTCTACGAAGAAATAACCAGTCTTTCCTTTTATATTATCCAACAAACTGAAGAGATACAACCTACAATAGATCTACTATAATTACCTCTTCACTCTCACACAATATCCTCTCTCTTTCTCACTCAGAATACAAATTTACATAGATGCAATACAATTCCCTCATGTATAGTGAGGGGTTGCCTTCTAGGGAAAAAAACCCTAAATTAAACACAACTTCTACTGTGATATTTGCACCTAATGAATTGTGCCTAATGATTTTGTTTCTAATGTGGATGAGTTTGTTTGATATTTTCTGTCGGTTCCATTTCCTTAAGTTCACCAAGGAAGTTGACTCCCATATAGTAGCCTCTCTCATTGCATGTTTAACCCCATCTGGAAGGTTTCTTGGCTGGATCTGGGAAGATGGGGTGTTACAATACTGACCATGCAACTATCAAGTACTTAACGAACAAGCCTGATGTGAATGATAGAATTATTAGATGGTTTCTTCTATTATAGTAGCTTGATTTAACTATCATTGATAAGTCAGGTAAAGAAAATGTAGTTGTGTATTTTTTGTCTAGACTTTCTTTACTTGCAGTTGAGAAAGGGATGGTTGATGATCAAATACCAGATGAGCACTTATTTTCTATTTGAGTTCTCTCTCCATGGTTTGCTAATAAAGGAAACTACCTAGTTGCTACAAAATTCCCTCCAAATCTATCATGCAGGGAGAAGAGAAGAATTGTAAGTAAGAGTGCCCCTTTCACTTGGATTAGGGGCAATATCTTTAGGATGGGACTAGATCAAATATTGAGGAGATGAGTCAAGAGAGATGAAGTCTTTGACATCCTCTCAGACTGTCATGATGGACCTTGTCGAGGTCACTTTTCTACCAAGACGACAACTTTCAATATTCTACAATCTAGCTCATACTAGTCCACTCTCCACCAATATGTAAGAAGATACACCAGTCGATGTGATCAATGCCAGAGGATGGGGAAACCTACTCCCAATAATTAAATTCCCTTACAACCTTAGGTGGATTTAGAGCCATTTGATAAGTGGGGCATGGATTTCATTAAAGTAATTGATCCACCATCAGGGAAAAAATGTACATCATTGTATCCACTGATTATTTGACAAAGTGGGCTAAGACAAAGAATTTCAAGGTAGAAACAGAGGATAAAGTGGGTGATTTCTTAAGAGACAATGCGTTCTACAAATTTAGGTACCCTAGAGCGCTAGTCATCGATCGAGGAGCTCAATTCACATCACATATGATCGAGAATTTGCTAAGGCAACATCACATCAATCACATAAAATCTACTTCCTATCATCCTCATACCAATAGAAAAGTAGACGTCACAAATAGGGCACTAGAAGGCATCCTCACCAATGTTATTAGTAGAGTATAAAGGACTAGGCAGACAGATTAGTGGAGGCCACTTGGGCCTATAATACAACTTGGAAGACAACTACTCGTTTTATCCCTTATGACTTGGTCTATAGAAAGAAAGCTCTGTTAGTGTCAGTCTTTGAATCCTTCCATTAGTGATCAAATATGCTCTTACAAAGTGGTATCAGGGTGTCAAAGTCAAATTTTGTCATTTCAGTGAGTCTTCAAATAAAATTTAGTCACTAGGTATTAGGTCTAGGGTTTGTTTTCACTCCTTCCAAGGTCTTCCAAGTATTGTCCATGTCACCATTCAGCTTAGTGTACCATCATTCAAAGAGTTTTCATCATCATTTCAGGTTCCAATGGGTCATTTTACACCTTATTCGTGCTTCAGTTGTACTTGGGTAAGCCTTATTTCCCTCTCCTAGGGTTTTGAAGGTAATTTTTCTTGGATGGTCACATGATCATAAAAACTTGTGTCCTAATGTTCACACACCTTATCCTATCCCTAATATACCTTCTTAAATAATTCTCATCACTGATATCTCTCAAATTCATCATTTTTCCCACAAACCCTAGCTTCTTGCTACAATTTGACAATTTTCTAGGCTAGGCCTGTGTTTTCCCCTTATGGACCCCTTCCCCTCACTAAATTTTTGAAATTGCACTTTCCCCTGATTCCTAACATACCTCCTTAATTCCTAAAACTTTCTCAAGAATTTAGAAGCTCATTATCCCCTTCGTTTCCCTTCATTTCCACAAATCCCCTGTTCCACACATCGAGATAGGTTTTATTAAAATGATTTTTCTGAGAAAGAAAAGATGAATTTGACAAATGTGAGAGAGTTTTTTATCCATCCTTGACCCAAGAATAAAAGCCTCTTTCATTTTTTACACAGGTTTCATCGGTTGGGAGAAATGTCGAAAACATCATTGGCCTCAGGATCATTGATGCACTTCTAGAGTGATGTTGGGAAAATCAAGATTTCACATAGCTGTGATGTTCAAATGAATTTCTTGATGATTTAAATGATATCTAGACAGAGATATATTTCCAATTGGCTATCATGAGCTCAACTTGGAGTTGAGGAAGACCTTTAAAAGTTGACTGCAACATCACTCTACATTTAGGCAAACTCATTCTGCACATTTTGACTAGTCTTGGGAGATTTGACTTTTGACAAGGAAACTAAACTCCAAATTGAAAAATTAAAGATGTTCTAGAATTTAGACTTGACAAGATTTCTAGTGGGCTATCACATACCCAATTTCGACATCGGGAAGGTAGTCAAAACTTACCTTGAAGTTGGGGCTGTGCATAGGAACAGTGCCGTTGTGCATTGGGAGGCTAGCATTGCACATCAGAAGGGCGCTGTGCATCAGTCACTTTTCTCCTTCACTAAAATACACTAGCATTGTGCGTTGGGTTGACCATGCTACACATTGAGCTGCCAAGGTTCTAATTCACCCAAATTCACCCTCCATCAACTCTTTTTCTACATTCACCTCCTAACTGTTAAGTGCCAATACATCCTAAGCTTAAATAGGGTTTTTCATGTTTCGTTCACGATTTTTTCTTCCTAAAGGTAAAACTCTAGCTTTCCTCTATACTCTATTTCACATCATTTCAAAACCACTATCCCTTGTCCCTTTCCCCAACTTCATTGGACTAAAACTACCCCTTGATTCTATTTTCCCTTTCCCTATTTTCTCTAACAAACTAATCCCCTTTATCAAACCCTAAGTCCCTCATACATCCAAACCCTAGCTCCCAAAATCCTTCCCTTCATTCCCTTGCCTCATCACATTACTATTGTTCCATTTAAAAAATATCTTCATACTCACCTTTTTGTTCCCACTTATTATCCATTATTCACCATATCATCACCAAATTATCTCATAGAGACAAGCATGGAAAGAGGCAGTGAATGAGATTTTGAAGAGGACACTCTTAGTAATAGCTCAAGAGAAAGAAATTTGCAGCAAAGGAAACCTCACAAAGGTGGAAAAATCATCCAGGAGGAACCCATCACTGTAAGTGAACTGCTTGCTTGCCCATTAACCACTACCTATATTCCTGTTCTTAGTTTAGATATGGTTGAAACCACTCGCCTTCTCATGGTTTCAACCCTGATAGCTAGCATGAGTGGCTTCCTTGCCTATATTATGTAATTTCTTAGTCATTTGTAAAGGTTGGACTTTGGTAGAATTGTTGGACTCATTGAACATTTTGTATCAGCAATTTGGCAAGGAATAAAACCAGGTTTTACAGCTATTTTTGTGGGATTCTTGTGATAATGAGTTTATGTATTGTTTCTTCTTTGTAATGAGTTGTTATGATATTTCATATGTATCCACATCTCTCTCTCTCTCTCTCTTCTTAACTAAATGAATCAAGGTGAATAGACAAAATACAATTAGTTGCAGTGCTTTGTCTTGGGATTGCAAGAGGATTCATAGTTTCTTTATGCCCTCCTCAAATCCTCAGTTGTCTAAACTAGCATATTAATCCATTGCTAGTACATAAACGCTTGTAACTTAGAAATCGGATAACCCACAGTAAAAACCATTTTTCCGTCAATGTTTCAACTCCCAACAGGGATCCATCATCAGGACTATTTTGAATGTTGATAGTAGAAGAGCTCAGTTGCGAGATTTAAATAGGTATGAGGTGAGCTTGTTTTTCTTTAAGGAAAAATGAAGGTCGGCTGCTTAATAATTAATAATTAATTTTATCCAAATATTTAGGTTTTTATCATTTTCATATTTTTTTTGGTAAATTAATATTAATAATAAATAGTAAAGGTGAAATTTTATTTATAATAATCAATAATTTTATAAAATAAATAATTTAAAATAATTTATAATCAAAGTAATAATATATATATATATTATATATATATATATTAGATATATATATATATATATTTTATTCTAATATAATTTATGGTAGTTTATAATTTATGATAGTTTATAAAAAAATAGTAATAACTAATAAGTATTATTATAAATATTCACTACTATATTATTAACATTTATAGTTATAAATAATAAAAATATTAGTAATAATTAATGTATAATACATATTGTTATTATAATAATAGTAAACATTTTCATTAAATTGAATATTAATGGATTATTTTAGGGATTAGTTAAATTAATTTTTATGAATTAATAATAGTGCTAATAGTTTTATAATAATTTAAATAAATAATAATTAGTGATAGTTTATAGTAATTTTTTAATAATAATAAGTCATAGTGATAATAATTATCATTAGTAATAAGTAATAAATAAATATTATAAGTAATATAATTTTATTAATAGTTAGTTATAAATAATAATAAAAGTTAATAATTTTTTTGTATGAATTAATAATAATTCCAATATTTACTAGTCATAATTAACAATAATAATACACAATATAAATTTCTGACTATTTAATTATTAATATTTTGAGGTTGATTATTAGGAGTAACAGTGGAAATAAAAGAAACTAGGACTTGCTAAATAAGCCTAAGTTTAAACGCTTGTCTACCTCGCCCCACAAATCATGACTGTATCCCTGAGTCGATTTCCTAGACCCAATCTACCTTCTCCACGTGATCCAGCAACCAAAACCTAAAATCAAAATAGAAACCCTAATCTAATATACCTAGCCTAAATCAACATTCATTTCAGTCATCTCAAGCCCTAATTGGCAATATTATAATGGATATTGACAAGGAGAGAGCCCTCTCCCGACCTGGTAGGGCTAGCTACCAAGTTAAGCGTGGTTTGATGTTACCTTAGACCTGCCTTCATTCAGCCTAAGGTAGATTTAGGCACTAACATAGTGGCGACCATACTGGGGAACGTAGTTTTATGTTCCTCAGCAAAATGTATCAATTTTAGATCTGATTGTTCATAGTGGACAATGATTAGACACCAGAAGGCTGAAATCATTCACTTAGCAGCTCCAATGTCGAAAAATCCCAAGGTTTAGAATTTTTATGGCAACTCTACTCTTCAATAACCAGTAGCCTGAAGAATTTCTTGGTGAATTCATTGTTATCAAAATGGATTCGCTGGATCGAAGATATGCTCCCATGAGCTGAGATCACATTCTAGGTTTCCCAAATAAAATTCTGAAGGTAGATTGGCAAAGGAATTTGCCTATGTTTAAAGATGATGATAGGGATGATGTTGCTTTACATCTGGTTAGATTCCACATGCATATTCTCAAGTTGAAAGTTGATTTTCCTGAAGATTGCTTGATGAAGATATTCATGGCCACTCTAGAAGGGGAAGCGTGATCTTGGTATGAAATTTTTCCACTTGCTTGTATTTATTGTTTAAAATATTTTTTTACTATGTTCTTTGAAAGGTATAAAGAATCTTATCCATCCTTAAATTTAGTTTAGAACTATAGCAAATATGTTTATAGCGTTATTGAAAATCTCGAGGAAGTTTATGAAGATGATGACTTCATGGATGATGAGATCATGGAAGCCCTGTATGAAAATCCATTTCAGCACCATAAAGAGAATGATACTTATCAAGATGATTAGGAAAATTTGTAGCAGGTTCAAGATCTTAGTACAATTGAAAATGATGAAAGAGAAGGTCTTACTTCTGATCTTCTCATAGCAGAAGACATTATGCAGGGAAATCAAGTTTCAATTTCAGATTGCTATAAAGTCAAGTTGACTAATTTAGATCTAGATTCAGATCATGATGATGAAGAAGATTCAGATCGTGATGATGAGGAAATCATTGAAACCAGTCACTTTATTACATAATATCATAATCAGTATATAGTAGCTTATTCTTTACTTGAAGATGAAGGAATTTTGCATCTTGATAGTCAACAGGAATCATATAAAATGAATCAGCAGTATGAGGAAAATTCGTATACTCGTTTGCTTGAAATTAATGAAGACAACCATTGTTTGAGCAAAAGAAAACAAAAAGTATTATCTCTTTTGTATGAAGATGAGATATATCAACTCCTGAAAGGTCATGTTACAGCCCAAGCTAGTGCAGGTTTGCAGTGTGTACATGGTCAAGAAGATGTTGGTGAAGCTTCTTCCACTTTCGAAAATGATGATAGTCTTGAAATTAGCTTTATAGATCAGTGACCAGATAATGTTTTCCTTCATGAAGATGATATGGCTGTCATGTTTGACAATCTTGAAGAATGTTTTCTATTTAAGAAAGGCTTAGATTATGACATTGAGGAGTGTGAACCTAAGAGACACAGTATGCCAAAATTCAAGTCAGAATTTCTCATGGTTGAGGAATTTACAGGTAGCACTCAGATAACAGATGCTTACACTACTCTATGCCTTCCTATCAATCAACAACCAACTGTTCTTTCAGATCAAAATGAAGGGAGTACTTGTATCTTTGTTGCTGGATCTCGAGATGAGTTAGAGCTTCAGGACTTCCAAGATCCTTTCAGCATTACTTTGCAAGCACTAGAGAAGATGGATGTTGCCTGGTTCGTCAGTATAAGCCTTGGTTTTAGTTTTTATTGTGAGTTTCCTACATGTATATCATTCTACCCACTCGGCGAAAGTGAGAGAAAAATTTCAGTGAGTAGCCCTCTGTTGGATTGGCTACATTGGAAGGCACACTTCACATGATTGTACATATTTCATCAGTAGGCAAGTGGTCCTCACCATGATTTGAAGCCCTCAAATCTCGATGGACTACTTCCATTAAAAATCTTTGTAAGTAATTTTTTCAGTTAAGTCTGGATTCATTTTTTGTTTCTGTCAGTTTCGAGAGAGTTTCAGCTGTTGAATGTCTAGTTCCAGCTGCTGAATGTCTAGTTTCAGCTACTGAGTGTTTAGTTTCACCTGCTGAATGTCTAGTTTAAGCTTTTGAGTGTCTTGTTTTAGTTTTTAGTTATTCTTAGTTCTTACTCATTTCAGTTATGACTCTTGGGTCTTGAGTTTTGATGTTTTTGTTGCCAAGATGTTGATTCCATATTGCCCAATGGACAAGGCATTGGTCTGTTCTCCCAAAGATCTGCGGTTCTTTCCACCTCTAAGGAGCTACTTTCCCCATTGGAGCCACTATTAGTGTCAGTATTTGAAGCCTTCCATCAGTGATCAAATATGCTCTTACAAAGTCGTCTCTAGGTGTCAAAGTCAAATTTTGTCATTTCAGTGAGTCTTCAATAAAATTTGGTCAGTAGGTATTAGGTCTAGGGTTTGTTTTCACTCCTTCCAAAGTCTTCCAAGTATTGGTCCATGTCACCATTCAACTTATTGTACCATCATTCAAAGAGTTTTCATCATGATTTCAGGTTCCAATGGGTAATTTTACACCGTGTTCATGCTTCAGTTGTACTTCAGTAAGCCTCATTTCCCTCTCCTAGGGTTTTGAAGGTAATTTTTCTTGGATGGTCAAGTGATCAACAAAACTTGTGTCCTGATGTTCATACACCGTATCCTATCCCTAATCTACCTTATTAAACAATTCCCATCATTGATATCCCTTCAATTCATCATTTTCCCACAAACCCTAACTTCTTGCTACAATTTGACAATTTTCTAGACTAGGCTTGTTTTTTGCCTTTTTTGACCCCTTCCCCTCACTCAATCTTTGAAATTCCACTTTCCCCTGATTCCTAACATCCCTCCCTACTTCCTAAAATTTTCTCAATAATTTAGAAGCCCCTTATCCCCTTCGTTTCCTTCATTTCCACAAATCCCCTGTTCCACACATCGGGATAGGTTTTATTAAAATGATGTTTCTAAGCAGTAAAAGATGAATTTGAAAAATGTGAGAGACGTTGTTGTCCATCATTGACCAATGAAGAAACACCTCTTTCTGTTTTTACATAGGTTTCATTGTTTGGAAGAAATGTCGAAAACATCATTGGCCTCAGGAGGATTGATGCACTTCTGTAGTGACCTTGGGAAAATAAAGATTTCGCCTAGTTGGGATGTTCAAATGACTCACTTAATGATTTAAATGATACCAAGACAGAGAGATATTTATAATGAGCTATCATGAGTTCAATTTGTAGTTGAGGAAGACCTTCAAAACTTGACTGCAACAACACTTTGCATTTAGGCAACCTCATTCACCACATTTTGACCAGTCTTGGGACATTTGACGTTTGACAGGGAAAATGAGCTACAAATTGAAAAATTCAAGATGTTCTAGAAGGTAGACTCGAAAATATTTCTAATGAGCTATCACATACCCAATTTTGACGTTGGGAAGGTAGTCAAAGCTCACCTTCAATTTGGCGTTGCGCATAGGAATAGTGGCATTGCACATTAGGAGGCTAGCACTATGCATCAAAAGGGTTCTATGCATCAGTTACTTTTCTCCTTCATTAAAATACACTGGTTCTGTGCATTAGGCCAGTGCTATACATTAGGTGGACAATGTTGCACATTGAGCTACCAATGTTCTAATTCACCCAAATTCATCATCCATCAACTCTTTTTCTACATTCACCTCCTAACAAGTAAGTGCCTATACATCCTAATCTTAAATAGGGTTTTTCATGTTTGGTTCATGATTTTTGCTTCCTAAAGGTCAAACCCTAGCTTTCATCTATACTCTATTTCACATCATTGCAAAACTACAATCCCTTGTCCCTTTTCCCAACTTCATTGCACTAAAACTACCCCTTTGATTCTATTTTCACTTTCCCTATCTTCTCTAACAAACTAATCCCCTTTATCAAACCCTAAGTCTCTCATATATCAAAATCCTAGCTCCCCAAATCTTTCCCTTCATTCCGTTACCTAATCTCATTACTATTGTTCCATTTACAAAATCTCTTCATACTCACCTTTTTGTTCCCACTTATTATCCATTATTCACCATATCATCAGCACATTATCTCATAGAGACAAGCATGGAAAGAGGAAGTGAATCAGATTTTGAAGAGGACACGCTTAGTGATAGCTCAGGAGAAAGAAATTTATAGTAAAGGAAGCCTCACAGAGGTGGAAAAATCATCAACGAGGAATCCATCAATATGACTGAACTTCTTGTTTGCCCATTAACCACCTCATGCTTCAGACATCAGTCATCTTTTGATTTTTGTGAAATGGTAGAGAAGCATCTGGTTCCCTTGACTCGAGTTGAATAAGAAATGGTTAATGAGAGAGAAATATGGCATGAGAGGGTAAATATCCACCTTGATGGTTTTCTAAAGAAATCCAACAGTGACAAAAGGATGCTTAGGCACATGGCCTACCATTACTTGACCCAGAATAGGATAGGTAACATGAGAATTAAGCACCTTAAGGCAAGATTAAGGAGGGCCTTAAGAAGCAAAAAGTGGGGTGACAAACTTGTGTTCTTGGCTAATGTTACACTTGCCCAAAAAAGTAACCAATGAAGTACATTTGAGCCGAAACTGCGCAGATTTTGGAAAATTTTTGTAAATTTTGATATTTTGAATTAGTCAACATAGGAAATTGGTGGCGCTGCGCATTGAATTGGTGCACCGCATTAATAAATGGCTTATAAATTTGGATTCAGCATCAAAAAATAATCCAACCCAGAAATTTTCACCAATTTTGGAGGAGATCTTGGCCACTAAAAGGGCAAAAAACACCTAAAAAATGCCTTCTCTAGCACTTTTTGGACCCACAGGAAGAAGTGTTGGGAGAAATAATTGTTTGTGGGGAAAATCAAATCCAAATCAGAAATTTCAAAGTGTTCCAGAATTTAGATAGGAAGAGCTTTCCAACAAGCTACCTTGGGCCTGCTTTGGTGAATTTCAAGGCCTCCAAAAGCAGTCTTGAAGTGGCACTGCGCATTAGGCAAATTTTTGCCAATTTTGCCTAAAACTCAAAATTTCACGTAGTTTCTTTAGTGTTTGACTTTTCTTCTTTTCTTGGTAAATGTATGCATGGTAAATGATGTGTTTGATGTAATATTAATGAGAATCACCTCATAGGGTAGATACATCAAGATCCAAGTGGCTTTGAACTGTAATGAATTGGTTTCCTAAGTTTTAGAGGCAAGTTGTTCCACTGTCTATATTCCTATTCTTAGTTTAGATATGGTTGAAACCACTACTCTTTTCATGGATTCGACCTTTATAGCTAGAATGAGTGGTTTCCTTGCCTATATTATGTAATTTCTTAGTCATTTGTAAAGGTTGCACTTTGGCAGAACTGTTGGACTCATTGAACATTTTGTATCAGCAGTTTGGCAAGGAATAAAACCAGGTTTTACAGCTATTTTTGTTTGATTCTTGTGACAATGAGTTTATGTATTGTTTCTTCTTTGTAATGCATTGTTATGATATTTTATATGTATCCACATATGTTTCTCTCTTCTTAACTAAGTGAATCAAGGTGAATAGACAAAATACACTTAGTTGCAGTGCTTTGTCTTGGGATTGCATTTAGTTTTCAATGTTTTCAACTGTTTGAATAGGATTAATACTTTCTTTATGCCCTTCTCAACTCCTCAGCTACCTAAAATACCATCTTAATCCATTCCTAGTACATAAACACTTTTCTACCTCGCCCTATAGAACATGACTGTATCCCTGAGTTGATTTCTTGGACCTAATCTACCTTCTCTAAGTGATCCAGCAACCATAACCTATAATCAAAATAGAAACACTAATCTACAATACCTAGCCTAAAATTAGCTTCATTTCAGTCATCTCAAGCCCTAATCACCAATATTCTATTTCATATTGAGAAGGATAGAGCCCTCTCCCGAACTGGTAGGGCTAGCTACCAGGTTAAGCGTGGTTTGATGTTATCCTAGACCTGCTTTCATTCAGCCTAAGGTAGATTTAGGCACTAATAGGCTTTGTTCTGCATTGAGTTTGAGTACAATATTTTGAGAATGGTAGCATATTTGGATTTAGATGCACCAAACCACAACAAGTGAGGCTACTCTATTAAATTTCTCGGAAGAATTTAGAATAAAAGCCCTCCTACACACTGAAGTTATCGAATTTCAAAGGAAGGTATGGCATGATAAGAATATCAAGGACAAAGTCTTTCAAGAATGGTATTGGACTCTGCTATATGACTCTAGGTTCAAGGAATTCAAAGGAAAATATATAACAAGGTCGTTAGGCCCATACCTGATAGATAAATTCCATGGAAATGGCGTTGTTCAAATCCGGATCATTGATGAGGAAGGGATTCCTTTGCTTGTCAATGGCTAAAGATTGAAGTTTTATAGAAATCCTATGTCAATGGAAGAGTTCATCAGCACCATCAATAGAGAGGTGAATGTGATTGGAAGTGTCATAGATTCAAAGTCACAACATTCCTAGATACTATGTTTTTTGTTCAAAAATAAAAGAAAATGGAAAATAACACTAAGAGGCCTAGATTAAAACCTCCATGAGGCATATGAAGCCAACCCTTTGGTTGAAAACATCCTTGAGGTAGGCCAAGAGTGGAAAAATAAAAATAAAAAAAAAATATCCTTGGGCGAAAACCTCCCCTGAGGCAGGCGAAGAGTGGAAAAAAGAAAAAGAAATAATAAAATATCCCTCGGCGAAAACCTCCCTTGATGTGCTTAGGGTAGACATGCAGGTTGAAAATATCTCTAAGGAAACCCGTGTGTCCCTAAAAAAAAAAATGAAAAAGTTAGAATTTCATCCACAACCTGTCTATTAAGAATTTCTGTAATTTTGTAGGTTTAGAGGACAGTGGAAAATTGCAGAGATACAGGGCCAACATTCTAAAATTCCCATCCATGTTTCCCTCCATACACTCCATAAAATCCATGAAAAACATGTCCTTACCACTCTCCACCATCCTACGACCTGAAAAACCAAATTTCAAGCCCTCTCTAGATTGCTACAGGAAGCCTCTAACTACTACAGGAAGATCCTGTAACACTACAGGAAAGTCTTGAAATTCTATAGGTAGAGGATCCAATTGAGAAAACCATAATTCATGACCTATCCAAGGTTAAATAAGGTCCTCCCACCTTGATCCACCACTGACCCATCCTTCAATCATCCTTGATTAAAGATCATTATCTTTCAAATCTAACCCTAAGCTCTATCTCATCCTAAAAAAATCCCTAAAAAAACACAGAGGACATTCCCTCCATTTACACTACCCAACACTACTCAATTAGATCCCTAACATCATTGTCCAAGGCCCTACACTCTTTCTCATCACTCCCTTGAAGTTAACGGCCATTGAAAGAGAAAGAATGGATGCTACAAGATTTTGTATACTAGCCTATGCCACCATTATAGAAAGCCAAAAACCTAGTTCTTTCTTCCCATTAAGTTGAGGGGATGATACCATATCTTGAGGCGTACTTCCACTCCAAGTAGGATTGTATAGCAACAGAAAAAACACCTGGGATATCAACAAAGGAGTGGCACACATGAACAACACCAACAATTAAATACACAAGAGAAAAGAAAGTATAAACATGAGTAGAAAGACAACAAGGTAACTCCAAGGGTAACAACACAAAGGACCAGCACTCCAGCATGCACTGATCGAGCACAAGGTAGGAATAGGTATGGTAACCTCTATTCTCCTCCATATGTGTAAAATATTGAAAAATGTATGAATGTCAAGGTAAGGCATTTTTATAAGCTGGAGGCAGCCAATCAACTTGGCCACCTTTGGTCAGTGAAGAAAAAGTGATTTATATATCATCTTGGAACTTGGGAGTGTCACCTCAGTTAAGATTAGATAAAAAGGAGTGGGTGTTGATTACGAGGAATGAGGGAATGATGACTCTAGGTGGGAAAATGGTCCAAATGAGGAAAACTCGTACTTCTGCCAAGTCATCGCAACATTCTGAGCCCTACCCAAAAATAACATATAACATACCAAGGCTCAAATTATCTTGCATCTTAGTTGATTTCAAGATTATTTAAGGTAAGGAAGAGCCTTGGAAGGCATCGAGAGGAGTTGAACCGTACTTTGTCATTTCTATAGGAGGAAACTGCATGAAGCTACACAAAGTTATAGGAAGCATAGAAAATTCATACAGGAAGCATCCAAGGGTGCAAGAATGCTTCCAAGGGTTGATTTGGTCTCCAATTATCATTATACTAGGCTTATGGTGAAAAGTAGGTTTCCCCTCTCATTCTTCTGTCCATGATTTACATGTTGGTCCACCTTGAATACTCCAAATAATATCAGTCATCTTGTGAATTAGAAGAATTTTTTTGGCTATAGAGTAGAGGGAGGATACATAGTTGTCATTACTAAATATTTGAACCCTCTATTCCCATTGAATTTATATTGGATCTATCATAGGAAGCAACCCTCCTACACTCATTTGAAAAAAAAGGAAAAGATGGGAGGGGGATTCAATAGGAGAGAGCCTATAGATACTAAAATAATTCACCTTCACCCTCCTATATTGGACATTTTCAAAAGGCATCAATGGCTAGATTTATTTGAGATTCTGAAAGGATATGATGATGACATTAGCTATGAATTTTCCATGGCCCTAAACTCTCAAACAATATTTAGTGCCATCATGGTGGTGAGGGGATTATCCATTTCTATAATTCCTAAGTTAATTAGTGACAATCCTTCCCATAGGGATCCTACGGAGAAGAAAAGATAATTTGGAAAATGTCATTGCCAAGAATAACTTCTTCACTCCTGATGAGAAACCTATTGAAGATAAAAATGCGGTCAGAAGGGAGAGGCTATGCTATCCCTGGGATGAGGTGGCTACCAAAACTTTAAATTCATCTCTTGCGAAGGAATATTGGGTGTAGTCTATGGCTACCAGTTTAGGCTGCTCCATGAAGTAAGATTTCAAGCAAAATTACCCCTATCCCAAAGACTTAGTGCACCTTATTTCCTCCTACAATCCATCGTTGACATGAGCCAAAAGGTGAGAGAGGGAGAGAAACAACACATAGGCCACCATGGCCTCATCAAAATGATAGTGGAATATGCTTTGAATAAACTGAGGATTCATGTCCTCTCGTCCACATTCACGGATATGCATAGAGAATCCTTCATTGACACTCAAACCCTCACACCTAGTGAGACCCAAGCCTATAGTACAGGAGGAAGAAATGAAAAAGGAGAGGAAGAAGCGGTAGAGGAAAAATAGGAAGAGGAGGCAGAGGAAAAGAAAACATAAGAAGAAATAGAGGAAAAGCAAGAAGTTGAGAAAGAGAAAAATGAAGAAGAAGAGAAGAACCAAGGAGAACAAAGCTTTGAGAAAACCAGTACATTTAGAGAAGAAGAGGTATTCTGACAGAAAAAAAGTTTGTCTCCAAGATCCACTGAAAAGGAGGCAACTACTTCCGTAGCTACCTAGAGCACACCAATCAAATCTAAGAATAAAACGTAGAGGCAAAATCCTCTCTACCTCAAAACAAGGAAAAGTACCAATATTAAACAAGGGAAGCCTCAAACACCCACAGAAGCCCCTATTACAATTGAAGAATCACCAAGTAAAAGAGAGGAGCTAGAACCCATTGAAAGGAAAGTTGAGGAGGTCACCTCTCCCGAACCCATCTCAAGGACTTAAAAAACCTATGTAAGAATGTCTATTAGTGGAGGAAAGTTGAGGAGGTCACCTCTCCCGAACCCATCTCAAGGACTTAAAAAACCTATGTAAGAATGTCTATTAGTGGATCAACCTCCTCTAAGCAATGTAAGGCACCTACCACACTCCAACAAAAAAAAAGGGAAGCTATAGGAAAAATAGATGCTATAGGAAACATAGAAAGTAATACGGGGAGGGAAAAAAATGCTACAGGAAGAGAAGAGAGGGCAAAAAGAAGGGACAGAGGCAACAATACAATTATAGGAGGGAGTAACTTCTCCAATAACATTTGAGAGAGATTTCCTAGAGCTACATGAGCCTAGTCCACAACCCAATTTGAGCTCCTATTATAAGTTCATTGAAGGAGGCAAAGTGATCCCACATAAATTTGCAGTCCCTCTCTTCTTTGAAATTGAAGTAGAAAGAGGAAGGACACATAAATGGAAGAAAATTTCCAAATCCAAGAAGGTTGAAGATGTGGGCCTTATGGAAGAAAAGTTCCTAGAAATGGGCAAGGAGTTGAGTGAGTTAAGGGAGAGAGAACACATAATGAGAAACACAGCTGCAGGAAAAAAATAAATGGTTGAGGAAGAAATTGCAAGAAAAGGAAACCCAATTGGCCATAGTGGCAAACCTCTCCATGGAGGCACTAAAATGCAGACTGCCATCCAATTCCTATGCACTTTTCCTCAAAGAAGAATGGATGTAGCTCCAGAAAAAGACATTAGCACAACATGGATCCATGCCATTTCAGGACTACAAGCACTTCATTGAGTTATGTGACAAAAGTAGCATAGAAGATAGAGCCAAATTATTTGAGTTATACTTGCACAACCTAATCTTAAATGGCATGAATTTTTGGGATCCCAATGCAAAGTTGGGAGACTTGTAGCTGATGGCCCTTGAATCTTGGATGAGTCATGACAAGGCCAGAGTTGAGGAGGTGAAGAGAGAATTGGTAAAAGAAGAAAAATAGCCCCTCTATACTAAGGCAGAGCTGATAAGTTCCATGGCTATAATCAACACTCACATCATTATTTCCAATGATTCTAAGCTAACACCTAGATACTTTTCCACCCAAGATCAGGCCATCTCCCACTTTGAGGATGCACTTAGACTGTTAGGGATAGAGAGCCACCAAGCATGTCAGAGAATATGGAATAGCTTGCATTAGAGAATTTTTTAGGTCTAAAATGGGACTCCTAAAAAAGATGTACAACCAATTTTTTTTATAAGAGCCAATAAGATTCAAGATGATGATGTCAACAATGGGGGATGCTTCACCATTTTTGGGGTAAAAAAGTAAAAAGATTAAAAAATAATAAAATAATAAAACTACTTTTTCAACTTGTATTTTAAACTTATCTCCCTAATGTTTTACTCAAATTTTGAGTGGGAGTACTCATTGGATGAAACATTTAATTTGTCATCCAAGGAGTACCCATGTTGCATACTTTCGATGGACCTTACTACACGAAAAATGAGAAATACATGAAAAGACATGATTGCAATCACATTTTTCATATATTTCTCTTTTTTTGTGTAGAAGGGTCCATCAAAAATATGCAACATGGGTACTCCTTGCATGAGGAATTAAATTATGCATCCAACGAGTGTTCCCACTTGAAATTTGAGTGAACCCATAGGGAGATAAGTTGAAAATATGAGTTGAAAAATGTAGTTTTTTTATTTTTTCCCTATAAAATTTGATGATGTAATTTAATCTGATTTTATTATACCCATCATTATTTCATAATTTCCTTAGGAGGCCCATTTTAGACCTCCAAATTCCCCTAATACCACACAGTCTCTAGATGAGGGAGTATCACTCTCCTGAAAGGTTGAGGAATGCACTGGATAGAACACCTTTATGCAAAAGGGCCATGCAAATATTGAAGATCAACAAAATTGGACTTAAGCTCAGTCCACCTTTTCTATTGGGGTTACAGGAAGGAAGGAATGAAGAAGGGGAAAGGAAGTATTGGGAAGACATAGATAAAATTCAAGCTTCTATTCTTAGGAAGGCAAACCATTTGCAGAACCTTGGGATGTCATAGAGGCCACGAGGGCCATGAAGGACACGTGACTAGTTTGCTCAGAGGATGAGCTATAGTTGCAGTAAGGGGGTGATGATGAGGATCATCAATAAGTATATTATATCAGTCATAATTCCATCCTCCAACTTTTTAAATTATTTTTTTCTCACATTTATCTACAAATTCTATTATATTATGCTTAGTGTGAGGAGTAAAGATGTGTTACTATGTCATGTGGCCTCATGTGTGTTAAATGCAGGAATTGGAGAATTTCGAGTTTATTTGAGTGCAGGAACTTAAAGTAGACACACAAGAGATTTTCTAGGAGGTTTTCCACCTCTTTAACTCCTCCAATCAGTCGAATATCCCCGCTCTATCTCTCATCAACTCAGTGTCAATGACAGTTAAGTAGGTTGAGTTCATTGGCATCCGAACCAATGCAAGTCAAAGAAGACCTAGATTCACCTATTCTTGAGTTAGGGAGTCAAATACCCCTATATTTAGGGAGTTGTTGGTAGCCCCATTTATGTATAAATAAACAGGCTTAGGAAATCATTAGAATTCAAAGTTTTACGATAGCTAAGAGGCCATTGAGCTAAAGAAATTCTGACTATTATTTTGATGATGTATTTGAATTTCTAGAATGATAATGAGAATTTATATTATGATCCAACACTAACAAAATTTCGAGAGTTTAATCTCTTTTGTTAGGGACCAAACCTATTAACCTATGTTCCTCTCATGTATCTGTATTTTTGTTAGCCTAGAATGTTGAGTAGTTGCTGAAGTTTATTCATGTTTCTTTTAGCCCAGAAGGTTGACTAGTTGCTACAGTTCAGTAGAGTATAATTCCTCAAAAAATTCATGACAGTGATACCTATCTCATCTTTGTCATGGGAACATGATTAGAGGACCCCACCATCACAGCCCAAAAATAGAGTGTGATTTTCAGTTTATTGCATAGATCAAGTTTTGCCATTAGTAAGATAGTTTGTGTAAAATTTCTTAGAAATATTTACATTTGGTGTTTCTCTTCTCATGTGATTGTTGTAGCTTAGAAGGTATTTCATTTCATATATCACATTCCTAGCATTATTTAGATAACTTTTTCGAATTTCAATTAATCTTTTCCACATTTACTTGTAATATTTTGCAAATGAAAAGAGGAACATGTGCATGTGTTATTGTAGGGTTGTTGGATCTACAGGAAAGGACCCCTTTTGCCAACTCCATTTAGGTATTCTCCACCTTATTTTGATGCATTCAAACCCATGTTCTAGATTTCTATTTTTTGGTCACCGTGAACAACCATCCTAGCCCAAATCTGGCCTTCTTGAAGTGCGCAACTTGGCTAGGGGTGTCTATGACCTTCCCTACACTTCCCCCAACTTTCACAACTCCTTCCAACACTTCATCTCACCATTCGTTCCCTCCAAACCTTCTCAGCCAACTTCCTGTAGCATTTTAGGACATCCTATAGTAGTACAAGAATCTTGCAACAACATTCTCTAGAACACCTGTAATAGCCTATTTTGACCTACAATGATAATCTGGCTTAGTTTAGGCTTGGACTTAATGACTGGAAGTGCCACCTAGACCAGTCTGCTTATTGCTTTGCCTTCCATGTAGGATCAAATAACATTATTTCTTCAATTTTGAATTTAGAAATTAGGGCTTAATTTACTCTGCAATTGTGAATTAGATAGTCAATTCATGAATTCTTGAATTATAAATTGGTTGGATAATCTTTTGTTTTCAATCAACTCCAATAGTTAGATGATTCAGTGAAAGTTAGAATAGTTTCCTTTCTATAGATTAGAACAAGTCTTGTGTTCTTTTTATCGTAGTTACAAGTTGACAACATTCATTTTTGAGTTGAAAATCATTTACTTTCTCTACACTAGGACTAGCCTTTGCATTATTCTTTTAGTTGTTAGTCCCCTTTCAGTTTGGTAGAGGAATGGTTTGGAACCCTAATGATCAGGTGACACATTTGAGGGTAGCACGAGTAGAATGATCCATCTAATGTGTATACAGCATTGTCACCTCTATGTTAGTATGAAACCTCAGTTTGATAAGTAAAATTGAAGAGCGTTTGGGAGTTGCAGCGCTCTTAGTGCAAACCAAGGCTCACCCCTTCTGTCTACCCATGTGTATGTGGGTGGAATATTGTTGCATACCTCTTCAACTTTGTGTCCATCTTCTCCCATAATGTTGTTCAAAATGCACTAAAAAATCTCGTATCTCTCTTTCGAAAGATTCTCCTTGGTATCCCAAAGGGTACCCAAGCTTGTACAAACAACAAGTTTGATGGTACTTTCCCACTAATGGATATTTTATAGGGAACCAAAACACACATCTTGTTTAACTTGTCAGCTACCACAAATCAGTAGTCAAGTCCCTTCATGGTTGTTGGTAAAATTTCCATAAAGTCGATGGAAATTATTTCCTAGTAATTAATGGGTATAGGTAAGGGGTCATATAGACCCAATTTTTATTAGTATTCTTGCTATTACAACAAAGAATGCATCCTCTTAGAATCCAAGATACAAAGTTCTTGTAATTTGGGCAAGTTTTCTACTATCTTCCCTATACCAAATTACCTTGAAACGTTGGAGGTGTGAGCCTCTCCAATGAACAACAATCTCTCATATTTAGGAACACATAAATTATCTAGCCTACAAAATAACTCTTTCTATAGATGGTATTCAATGGTATTGTCACCATTCTCCACATGACTATGGCTTTGCAATTATTGAAAAACCTCCTTGACGTCCTCATATTATGAATATCCCTCTCTATATTCATCATGGGTGAATAGACCCATGTGCATCTGAGTTCCCAAATTTGTGATATTTGATGTAGGTGTCCTTGAAATAATGTCATCCAACTTGTTTGTGCTATCTTTCTTGTCATAACTAAATGAAGTTGTTGTAGAAACTTATTAGGTCCTTATAATACTAGTGTATTCCTCTTTTTTTGTTAGTGTATCCCCTTATTGTTATCGTTTTTTTCATTTATCCCCTAAGTTTTTATTTCTTAACCCCATAGAATCCTACTATTTTTATTATTGTGCCCTTACATTATTATTTTTATGTAGGCTCTTATTATATTGTGACCCTTAGATTCATATATATAAATACCAAGGAGGACTTACCATTCATATCATCCAAAAACATTTCATTCATGTAATGTAAAATAGGTTTCCCTATTGAAGAGGATAATTTTCAAGTCATTTATCTATATTTTCTCTTGTTTTGTGAGCTGGTTGCATAACATTTGGTATCAGAGCTTTGGATTCTAGGGTTTGACTTCTTCAAACATGCCATCTTGGAATTTTTAGTATATATGTTTTTCTACAAGGTTTCGGATGTTGAAACTAACACTAATTGGAGAAAAAATATTGGTGAACATTTTGTATTAATTTTATATCTTGGTTCACTATATTTTTGGAGATATGATCCAAGGAAGTTAGGGATTTTGAAGGCTCCATAATTCATTCTCAAACAAGTGACCTAGGGAAAATTGTCATAACTTACTCTTTGAGCATAGAATTGGAATTTAGTAAAAAGTGACTAAAAGTGAATGGATGTTAGTTTTTCATGTATCATTTTGAAGGTTGAAGGACAAAATAATGACACGTGGCACTCGATACAAGTTCTCTTTGCTAAACCAGTCTATAATCAGGTCATCATGGAAGATTCGGTATAACTATTTCTTAAAGAATAAATGATTGGTATGACTTGTAGCATTGGAAATATGACTCAAATCACTACCACGAGAAAAAAGTTCAAACCTTGGAGATCCGAAATTACATAAATACAACAGCTTCAAAATCAAACTCCTAAAAAGCAAGAAAAAGGTGTGTAGTTTTTAAAATTTTGAATTATATAAGTATTTGGTTATAAATTACTCTAAAACAAAATAATTCTACACCCATTAATTCCTGAGAAATCTCTACTATGACTTAATAAGAAGAAGCATTACAACATGATATATCAAAATTACGGGACCAAATGAAACAAATTTCTCTATCACAAAGAGAAACCAAGGATCAACTAAAAGGAGACATGGATGTATTAAAACGAGACATGGATGGTTTAAAAGGAGAAATGAAAGTAGACATGGAAGGTTCAAAGGAAGGTTAGACAAAGTTACTACAAGAAATTATTCCTAATGGCGAAATGGTATTCCATGAAACTAATGAGGAGAACAAAGGAATATGAATTATTATTTAGAGACTCCAATGTTGGGTTTAAGACCCACCACATTCCAAATATCGATATGAGGAAGTTTTATGGCAAGGATCTTGTAACATGGATACTACAGATGGAGTAATATTTTTATCTCCATGATTTGCAACATACATAAAAGGTGCACATTTCATCTTTATATTTAGAACTTTTTGATGGTGATGGAAAACCTTCAACCAAGGTGGTCTCCCCAATGTGAAGTACCAATTAGACCTTACACCATTTGGAATAAGAGCCCCATCTAGAGTATCGTCCTAGTTGCCATATTTTCCTATAGATTTGTATGGGCTTTAAATATCGGTAAGAAAGAGAATCGTATATGTTCCATTGTGAAAAGAAAGTAAGTATGTATGGTGAATGTTCGGTTGTAGGTTTGTCTAGTTTATTCCACTATGAAGGGAGGAAAGATGAACCTATAAGAGAGAGGTAATAGCACCAACCTAGTATAGGCACACACAGGTGAAAATATAACTGCCTAACATCAAGCAAAATAGTTTGCATAGAAGCGAAAATTATTAGAACCATTACAACACATATTCAATTAGATAAGAAATAAAATAAAAGAAATAGTTCAACTATTTTAGTATAGGTGAAAGAAAACATGAATCATGAATATTCACAGAACAATCGTACAAATATTCAGAATCCATCCATGGAAACATGTCGACAATCAGGCTTCAATTATTAAGTAAAATTCACAAGATACCTGAATACAACGAGAATCACTAGCTCCGATAGTGGAGCATTGGAGCCACTACTTGCTCCCCAAAAGTGCTAACTTTTTCTCCCTAGTGCCTTATGCGAGACATGATGGTGAAAATTCCTTTTCTCATACAACAAGGGTGCTTATATAACCAATGGGGTGATGCTTCACCTCCCTTGTTACTCTTTGACTACCCTCATAACTGTTTTACTTCCTATGACTTTTCAACTTTACATTACTCTTTATATTTTCTACATGTGTCATTTGTGTTGAAGAATCTAGGGTACACATAAATTAGAAAGATTCTTCTTTACATGATAACAATTTTTTAAGTGTTAATGCAATTTTATCTTAGCTTTATTGTTTACTTCATTATTAGCATGTGTAAGCTAACTTCATCAAACTACTATCAGACAAAAAGAGACAAGAACACAAATTGTTGGCTATCTTCTGGGGCCAAAACCTCTCCCTCTTGGAGAGGAAAAACCATGCGTAAATTCTTCTTATAGAGATAACATTGACAAATACAAATATCATGACCCTTGACAAAATATACCTCTCCAAGCCCAAGATATAAATCCTCTTCTTCCTTGCTTCTAGAGTCATCATCCTTGTTGTACCTCTGATATCATCACTACGTCATTTCCAGGAACTTCATTACTCGTACATGGTCATTGCTACACCATGGAGGACATTACTTGTTGAGATCTTCACTACTTCTTTTCCATCATTTCAACAAGGTCCGTTGAGATCTTCACTGTGACAATCACCATGATGTTTGGTTCATCATACTGACTTACATGTTGATAATGTATTTCACTATGTTCTTATTATGTTGAAATGATATTGTTTCTCACTGTGTTGTAACCCTCTTTATATTCACAGGGTCTCCTTCTCATTATATCGAGACCACAACAATCAGATCATTTGGATCCTTTTCAGTATGACAAGGTTGTAGAAATGCTATACTGAGATATACATCGAAATCACAAGGAGACAAATGTAATGTTCATCGAGACTGTATGTATAAATTGTATTCCTTCATTCGCTGAGATAGTAGAAATCACTATCTTTACCGAAATTCCTTTCAATAAAGTATATGTATGCCGAGTTCATAACTAGAATGGTATATACATAAGCCGAGGTCAATGAATCCATAGATGTCTGCACTTCTAGACTAGACTTTGAGTTGGTGTGTTGTTGAAGGGTTACTGAGATACACAAGTGTATACACCAAGATTGCTCCTTGTAATGCGAGATCTTGTCTAAGAAATTTCATTCATCCGAGTTCTTCCTCACACCCATTCGAGATCCTTATAGAAGTTTGCCTACACCTTATAACCATTCATGGTGCAGTCAATCTCTTTTCCCTAATTCCATGTGGATTTGTTCCTCTTTTTCTCCATGTGACATCTTAGAGAAAAGCGAGTTCTGTTCATTCACATTTTCGGATCCTCTGCACCCACAAAATTAAGAGAAAATGTAGATTTTTTGTTATGTTGTTTGTGCTGACCCTTCGTGGCTATTTGTAGTAGTTTTCCCACATATGTAAGCCCAAATGAAGGGATGAAATGACATGTCTATTTTTCCAAGCCGACATGACTTCCATTTATTCATTAAATTCATTTTTGGATCCGACATTAATATTCCTTTGATATTTTTTCTTGCAAACTTTGGTAGGCTAGATTTTAAGGTATTGATCATGGTCTTGGAGGGTTGTTACACAACTTTGAGGACTTGTCTACATTTACTTAGGCTCATGAAGAGCTTTCATTACATGACATGACTCTTTGACAAATAAATCAAATCCTAAAGACATCAAGAAGAAGTCTTTGACCTAGTTACACTTCTTGCTCATGAAACGCATGTAGCATGATACACAAATATTTTTTTTTTCTTTATTACATCATTTACAAAGATCATGTTATTATGAATACTGAACCTCATTACATTTTCTTCAACACTCCCTCTTAACTAGGGAGGTATTTATAATGGTACTTGGTCATTCTCAATTTGAAGAATTTCTCATAAGAAGAATTGAATTTGCAATTCATCTCTTATAGCATCGTTTCAACCAAAATTGTTTTCATTTAGCAAGGCCTTGAATAACAAATCCATCTCTCACTTAGATCAGAGCATAATGTTAGCGAGGCAAATGACTGATACACACACATCATCATTGTCTCTCTTAGGGTCATACCCACCCGACTATTCTCCGAGTATTCCCTACTAGGACTATTCTCATCTTGGGTTCCTAGCCCTCAAGAATATTGGTCCTCTTGTGCACTCTTGTCTTGGATGCCCTACCACATCCTCAAAGAGTATCGAATGCCATATGATTACACAATCCTCCATTATTTCTTCCAAACTGAAGACAAGAATGTCGTGTCTAACTCTCCCTCTTACCCAGGGATGAGTTCCCAGTTTCTCTTTACTAACAAACTTGCTCGAGCTCCTTTAATTATAGGAACTTCCTAGAGCTCCCTCTTACCCAGGGACTCTATCATCAGTTCTTTATAGGATATTCTAATTGACTGACTGTTATAGACATATTTGGGCACTTCAACCCCAATCACATATGTTGATAAACCAAAGGTTCTTTAACCTCTAAAAGTGTTGTTTCATACACTAAAGGATCATGGTCAACTGATTGCATCTTTTCCCAAAAGTTCCACCTGACAAACCACTAAGAACTGGCCAAAAATGGACCATACCAACTGTTCCACTATCAAGGTGTGATGCATATTTGCTCCTACACTAGCCAGGTGCGATGCATACTGAAGAGGCCTTCTGTAGGGTGCGATGAGAAAGAATGGACAAATGGCTGAGACAGTTTGCTAAGTGGATGCTCATGGAATCTTCTAGAAACTTCTCCTATGACACTTGCCTCTCTGAATTCACCCAGGATGAGTAAGATATCAATGAAATCTCCAAGTGGAACCAAGAACTATCAGTGGAATGACACTAATAAAAAACCCAGAGATGACTCACACCCTTGCAGACATCTATAAATGGATCCTTCATCTGAGAGATCTAGAGGCTGGAATTGTGTAATTTGTAAGGAAGTGTTGTTGGTTTATCTTTGAGAAGGAACATTATATTGTTGGGTGATCTTGCTTTTCATGAGGTGAAGAGGGCTTTGATGCTGGGAGGATGATGCTGGATCAGATAGCTAGGTTGTAATTATCCCCTCTACTATTAATAAAGTTGTTTGAGTTTTCCTCCATACAATCATGTATTTGTGAATCTTGTTATTTTGTGAATGTAATGGTATGTTCAATGTATTTCTAATTCTACATTCTTTATGATATTATAGATCAAGATTCTTTGATGGTGTTTTGTTACTTTGGCTCTACAGGTATTCTCTAAAGTGGAACAAGTAGGAGAGGGTTTGTCAGCTCTATCAAGGGAGAGAGAAATCAAGCAAGGAGTCGAGTAGAAGATCTAGGTTGGTACCCTTTGCTTCTCTCTTATCTATCATACATAAAGGAAATCGCAAATTGCTTTGATTGTTTGTTTCTAAGATAGATACCAATCTTAGTGGGACTAGTAGATCAAAAGGACACTAGTTTTCCTGGAAAAAAAATGGCGACTCCACTGGGGAGAAAATAGTTTGTTTGTTTGTTATTTTTGTTTGCTTTATAAACTACAGATGAAACCTAAAGTTAACCAGATAGCCTTCGAAGTGCTCTTGCTATGCAATTGCAAAGTAGATGAATGCTGCTTCAGTAAATCTCCAGTCTAGTTTATGAACTGAACGTCTCACTTAAAAGCATTCTAAACACCCTTTTGGTAGATCATTAACCTCCCAAGATCATATCCCTGTACTTTTTTTGTTACTGCCCATAATAGCTCAGCCTAAACCACTGAACTCGACTGCAAATTTGAGCAAAAACCCACCTCAGTTTCGCTCCCTGGCCCATCACACTGTCTATAACTAGAAACTAGTATGCATCGCACCTCCCATGTGTAGCAGGTGAGATGCATCCCTGTTTCTGAGAAGCACGGGTGTGATGACTGAGTAATACTATTTCTCCCTTTGAAATTTGGGTTTTTCCTCCTTGTTTTCAACTCTATTCAGTTGTTTTGCTGCTTATGATCAATATCTCATTGCTGAAGCCTCCTTCCTTTACATTTTTCAGCGTCCATTGATTAGGATTAGTAAATGTTTTCATGTATTTGTCCGTCATTTACGATCCTTCGTAAAAAAGTAGGTTAATCGAGCAGTCGTTATTGATGCAAAAAGTGTCGTAATTGTCATTTTGAGTCAAAAAGAAGAGTGTCATAAAGTCTTCCTCCTCTAGATAGTCGATTGTACTTTTTTCATTGTATTTGATTTGAATATCTGAAGTGTCGAAAGCAATTTTCTATTTGAAATTGAAAAGTTTCATTTAGTCTTCCTTTCATTTTGAAAATAAATTGTCGAAATGTCGCTTTGAAGAAAATAGTTCAGATCTATACTTAGTTTTCCTTTTTTGCATTCTCACATTATAAGGAAATGAAAAATAAATACATGCATTTGCATTTGCATTTACACTGTGTGTGAAGATGATTTAGGAAAAGTGCATTTAGTGTCTGCTCTTTGCTCTTTGTTGAAAGAATCGTAATCTTCTTTCCTTAGTAGCTAGGATTTTCATTACTAAAAGATAAACGAGTGTTTATCATTTTAGATTGCATATTTAGGAATTTTACATCTACATCACGTGGTGAACCTTGAAAGGAAAACTTATAAACAAGATCAACTCTAAAATAAATCTCAATGAACTTAACAATGCTTTGGAAACTAATGCAAGACATCTAGAGGTCTAGGCTAGAGACGTGTTCCAGCGTCATAAAATCTAGTAACTATCATTTTCATCAAAGGTTGGGTGATTCCTCCTCTTTGATACGACAAGTGATAGCATGGACTTGTGCTCCCCATACCTTTGAGTATATATTGGGAGACCACAATAGGCTGATATCCTTTATCGATAGGAAGTTGTGTCTGGCGCCCTATCGACTGCAATGCACTGAACACAACATTCGGGAAGATTGTTGTCATACATAAGTCCTTGGTAATTTATCTTTAATTTACCACAAAGGTGTATATTGCAGTTTTGCAATTGGTTTGGTAATCCCTCTGTCTAGATTTCTAGAGTAGTCACTTTCATTCCTTTTCGACTCCTTAAAATAAAAGGTCCATCTGAACACTTGTCACTTCAGGCTCATTAGAAATCTAAGGTGACTATAGTCATCTTTATCTTTTCTCAACTCTTAAAAATTGAAAAGGCAAAGTTGTGTCAAAGCATCATTAAAATTTATTACTTTGGAATAACATCCATGTTCCTTCATTGATCTTAGGTTGAGATATATGGAGACAAATTTGGGATCCACCAATCAAGGAATCTCTTTTGACGGGAATCCTAGTCATTTTCCTTCTTTCGGAAATATTGGTGCTCCTCATATGGCTACATTGTCCCTTCCGGGAATTACAACTGGCCTGCCAGTATGGCTATTGTCAACCTCTGTCATTAAAAATATTGTGATTCCTCCATAATCAAATCAACCTCCAGTTGATCCTAAAGTTGACCCTTTTCCTTCTTCCTCGTTTCTTTCTCCCTCCTCCTCTTCCTCTTCACTTGGTAAAACAATTGGTACTAGTAGCCAGGTGGCTAAGAAGAAGAAGAAAGGGAAGAATAAGAAAAAGAAGCCAATTCAGCAAGGGGCCAACCAAGCAACCATTGCTTCGAATGAAACATCTAACGAAAATCCATCCGTTAAGCCACACAAAGTCAAATATCCATGGATAATCTGTGCGGAAGACCATTTTCATTGAAAGTGTCCTTATTTTCCTTGAATCTGAAAAGAATGGTCTTCCCATTGGCACCATTTGGTGCCATCAACCTCTGGTGATCATGTTGGTAACACCCCATCAACTAGTAATACTAAAGCTCATGGACAAAAGGGAAAAGTCAAGCTTCCATGTAGGTTATGTGAAGGTATAGACCCCTTTCACCTTTGTCCGTATTTGGATGAAGCCAAAAGAGTTTTGGATAACCGTCCTGCTTCACCACAATGACTCCCATCTGGCTACAAGAAACTCTCCCCAAGTCCTTTACTAGTTGAAAATTCTACTGACTTAAATCAACCGTCGGTCGAAACCACTCTCTCTAAAAGTGAATCCTATGAGTCTATACCCGACCAAATTCAACAGGTCGAGGTAACAGCTGACCCCATTTCACCTTCAACAAATCGTACCTTAACCGAAGAGAGTGAAAATGATACCACTCAAATTCTTTTTCTTACCTCAGATTCAGATGAGCTTGGGGGAAATCCATCGGTTTCGTCAAGACAGGAAGAAAATCCTCCAGTTCTTATAACTCAAGGGGTTAATTCTCCTGTTTCTATGATACCCCCTCCAAGTAGTCTAGTCAATTCCCTTGATTCGAATCGATTAACATGATCCTGCCTTCCATCTTCTATGCCCTTCCAGGTCATAGTACAAGATTGTAATATGATCATATCTGGCACTATTATAGACGAAGGTGCATTAGTGAGTATCCTTTCCTCAACTGTTTGGCAAGGGCTCAATTCACCATCGCTTGTGCCTATTACACAGAACCTATTGGGCTTTAACAAAGGAACCAGTCGACCATTAGGGATCCTTCCTCAGTTACCTATCACTTTGGGAGGAAAAACCATTTACCTGAGCATGATGGTAGTCCCAGGACCTTTACATTACAATGTACTTCTTGGGCGTGACTATGTTTATCACATGGGAGCTATTGTTTCAACACTCTTTCGAGTGATTTGTTTCCCACATGAAAGCAAGATTGTCACCATTGACCAACTTTCATTTCCTGGTCCAAATATGGCTCCTAGTCAACCATATTCCTTAAATGGTCCTTTTTACAAATGGTATCATCCCCGCCACGAATTAATTATGTGGCAACCAGTTCCATACCTACATCAACTTATGATCAATTCAACGATGTTTTACACCATGTACTAGGGGAATTCGAACCAGAGTTGTCCTTCATGACCTCTTACAGGTCGTGATTAGGGAGCCAAAGGATAGTTCGTAGTCATGTGTTAACCTCGTTAAAAATTAAACCAAGGATATGAGCATAGTTCCTTGTCTTGTCTCAAGCTCGTTAAAAAATGAAACAAGGACCCCTGGAACAAGTTCCAAATCGAGTCTCTGATTAGACCTTGTAATTCAACCTTCATTCCATCCACCTGATTGCAGCAAGTAGTCCAGTGAATGTAATGAAGCTTAGGGGGCATGCACCCTGGTTTGCTTTGGCAGATGAACCAAGCTGAAAAGATAGATATCCTTGTGGCTTATGTGATTGGTCTGAAACAACCATTTCCTTGTAGGTTATGTGATTGGTCTGAAACACCATTTCCTTGTAGGTTATATGATTGGTTTGGAACAACCATTTCCTTGTAGGTTATGTGATTGGTCTGAAACACCATTTCTTTGTAGGTTATGTGATTGGTCTGAGACACCATTCACTTTTGTCCACTATGTGGACAAAGCCAAGGAAGTGTTTTGTCTAACCGCAGATGAAACAATCCTGCTTAACTATAGTGACTTCCATATGGTGACTTGGAGACTCTCCTTTTGTCGATGCCTCGAGGCATGCAAACCTTTTTATGCAAGCAAAAATTGACCAATTTCATTTCTTAGCTTTTTAGATTTTTTAGCTTTTTAGTTTTAACTTCTTAGGTTAGGCGGTTGGTCTGGAAATGTCTGCACACCAAACGGACCAAAGGAAGGCCTTTTAAAGCCATCCTACCTAACCTCTGTAGTTCCTTAGCTTTTTAGTTTTTCTAGCTTTGTAGTTTGGTCATTTCTAGACTACATAAAATGACAATGAGCATAGGTTATCGTAGAGTTTGAGCTCACTAAAAAGAAATGAGCCTACCAATGAGAGACATCTTTGACCACTGCAATGAGAAATGTTTCTGCAAGGTTCAAGCTAGTTAAAAAATAAACCCACTAATGAACAATTTTTTTGCAAGGTTCAAGCTCATTAAAAAATAAACCTGATACTGAGCATATCTTAACGCAAGGTTCAAGCTCATTAAAAAATAAACCTACCTTTAGTAAACGACCTTTGTGATTGCCATGCTATCAGCCTTTCGAGCCTTGGTTGTGTTCTACCATCAGCTCCATTCTTTTGGCCGATCATAAGCTTCCAATTGATTTTTTACCCTTTTGAGGAACAACTGCAATGAGTGGTTCTGTTAGGCACCCTCTTCACATCTCCATGTTTTGAGAAGTTCCAAACTCACCTTGAACTAGTTGGTACCCGAAAACACCACTTGTTCCTCAAAAAATGAGTCTCCTTTAAACTCTTTTGAGACTCATTAAATATGAAAAGATTGTCAACCTATTGGCCTTTCCATCTTGTTAAATAAAGTGGAAGCGTCGTCCCTCCTGTACATTTTAATCTTTTTAGGCCTGAGGGATTATCCAATAAAAAGATCGAGCGCTTGTTTTTCTGCTCGCTAAAGTAATAAAAAAATCATCCCTTACGTATTATTTTATATTTTTTCGGACTTAGGGGATTATGCTATGAAAAAGGACTGCTAGAGTTTCCTTTTTGTCTCTTTTCAAACTCTCTAAACATGAAAAGGACCAAGTTATCCTTGTCATTAAACTCGATAAAAAAATAGCGACAAACTTGTCCATCCAGACAAGAATGAGTTTCACTGTCGCTAGGCTCGCTAAAATATAGCAATAGGTTTGCCTAAAGGGAAAATTATAGAACAAGCATATGTTATCCTCCTCATGCTTGACAAAAATAAAGAGGTACTAGTCAGCAATGACTAGGGAAAAAGGGAAGAAAACTTGAAGAATTTTATTGGTAGCAAGTCGCTCTTGAATATGACACTTTCACTCCATCACCATGATTGAGTCGGGTTGGGTTATTCCATTCGCTGGTCATATTGTTAGTGGTCCTCCATACCATCCATCTTTTGGGGTTAACGCTACCAATCCATCTCAGTGTCACCGATATCTTCAAGAGAAGTCATTCAAAGAATTCACCACCTAGCTAATGCCTCATCCATTGCAATACCTTCACCCTCCATTTTTCATGACCACCATTCCTGAACCTTATATCATCATATCGTTTTCACCTCCAAAAATTCATTTGCTTCGTTTCATGTCGTAGATGTGGCATACATCAAGGCCCTCCTACGATGGGTCACTTCTTGTCGACATCAGCTCATTATCCAAGAAGTTGACTTAGAAACAACCCTTTCAGTACTTTGAAGCTTGCATACCTCAATGGCAAGTTTCTCACTTCTGGTGACAAGTTTACATCAATGGCCTTCAACTGAAAGATTTTACGTGGTGTTCGACATCGGATCATATATTCACACCATGTGAAGTGTACTATAATACCTTGAAGGTCATTATCATTATCGGTGATTCCTCTCATGTTCGTTAACAACTTACATCATTGGTTGGTAATCAGGCAATGTCTTTCCATGTTCGACTTCAGAACATCTTTTCACATGGATCGACTTGTACATCAGGAGAAGATTGAATGAGTTTGAAGACCCTGGATCTATTTTCATCCATTCGGGATGCAATATATTCAGAAATATAAAGACATCAAATGTACACAGAAGCTGCATAGATGGACATCTAAGCGAGGGGCGATGAACCTTCATATGAAGAATCACTAGTCTGCAACTGCAGATGATTATCTTTTCTATGTACATGAAAATTAATTTATAAAGTTGAGCATGGGAATGCCCATCTCAGCTAGATTATGAAAATAATATGATGATGATGTATTGTATAGTATCTTATACAGGTCACCTTCCAGTTCGAATTCCTTGGATCCTCATGATAAAGCATTTCACCCAACATTAAAAGATTTACGACCTCATGCTTTAGCGGGCAACTGTTATAGACATATTTGGGCACTTCAACCCCAATCACATATGTCGATAAACCAAGGGATTTTTAACCCCTAAAAGTGTTGTTTCATATCCTAAAGGATCATGGTCAATTGATTACATCATTTCACAGAAGTTCCACCTGACAAACCACTCAGAACTGGCCAAAATTGGACCATACTAACTGCTCCACTGTCAAGGTGCGATGCATACTAGCTCGTACACTAGCCAGGTACGATGCATACTGAAGATTCCTTCTGTAGGATGCAATGAACGAGAATGGACAAATGGCTAAGACAATCTGCTAAGTGGATGCTCATAGAATCTTCTAGAAACTTCTACTATGACACTTACCTCTCTGAATTCGCCCAGGGATGAGTAAGAGATCAATGAAATCTCCAAGTGGAACCAAGAACTATCAGTGGAATGACCCTAATAAAAAATAAAGACCTGACTCACACCCTTGCAGACATCTATAAATGGATCCCTCATCTGAGAGATCTAGGGGCTGGAATTTTGTAATTTGTAAGGAAGTTTTGTTGGTTTATCTTTGAGAAGGAACATTGTATGGTTGGGTGATCTTGCTTTTGATGAGGTGAAGAGGGATTTGATGCTGGATTAGATAGCTAGGTTTTAATTCTCCCTTCTACTATTAATAAAGTTCTTTGAGTTTTCCTCCATACAATCGTGTATTTGTGAATCTTGTTATTTGTCAATGCAATTGTATGTTCAATGTATTTTTTATTATGCATTGTTTATGATATTATAGATCAAGATGCTTTGATGGTGTTTTGTTACTTTGGCTCGATAGGTATTCTCTAAAGCTGGACAAGTAGGAGAGGAGTTACAAGGTCTATCAAGGGAGAGAGAATTCAAGCAAGGAGTCGAGCGGAAGATCCAGGTTGGTCCCCTTTGCTTCTCTCTTATCTATCATACATAAAGGAAATCACAAATTGCTTTGATTGTTTGTTTCTACGATAGCTACCAATCTTAGTGGGCCTAGCAGATCAAAAATACACTAGTTTTACTGGAAACAATGATGATTCAAGACTTCAATGTCATAAATTCCTTCATATGTAGGGTTCAACCATCCATCACTTTCCTTCATCATTTCATTCCTTCATTCCCAAAAATTATCCTCCTTGGCTTTACATCTAGGGCTTCCTTCATAAGCTCATCTGTCTTCAGCGTTATTCAATAGTGAATGCTCTGGATCACAAGGTAAATAGTTGTGACATCCTTCACAACTCTCTTTTCCTTTATCTTGGACACATAGCTAGACTTTTCCAAGAGGTCAGACACCAAAAACAAATCACATATTACCTTTTGGTGATGGTCTTCTTCCAGTGACATCTTCTTATAGGCATCAATATCGCTACATTCATGTTGACACAACTCCTGATGATATCTGTTGTCAAGGGTCCTCATACTTTTAGGCTTCAATCAAAGTCTTCACATCATTCCGGGAGGTTTCCTGGTCAAGTCTTCCTAATCCTTTGGGTGTTGAATGCCTTAGTTATGGTTGCAAGTCTCATGATGTCTTCCATCCTCATGTCTTTCATTCCCACAAATTCTCATAGTTCTTCAATGGTCACCAACTACCTCGGACCATATTATGAGGACGTATTATCTTGATTTCCTCTAGTCTAATTTATGTCTTTCTGCATCCTTTCAGAGGAGGAGATCTATTCCCTTTTGATCATGCTTGTTTTATTTTATCTGCAACCACATGTCATGACATTACAATGTCAAATGAAAATATAAATTCAATAATATGTACCTTATTTTCCTTCCCATATTTTCCTGAAGATTCCTTAATTTAAAATATCTTCAATCCCTTGTTCTACTACATTCTTCATGTCATTGAACCACCAACTCATGAGTTCCAAGAGCTGGAATTTCTGATGAGACATTCGCTACCTTCCTGGACTAGGAGATCCTCTATTGAGATCTCTATCAGAGATTCTTTAGGATCTAGTACATTCCCATCTGGAAAATGTTTCCTTTGAGTGACTTCCTTTTCTTCAATGTATAACGAGATTCCCAAGAGCTATCTCCTTAATCATTCCATACAAGCTCTTGATGCCATGATGCATCTTACTATGTTCATATCTGCAAGGACTCCTAATGGGATCCTTTTGAGAGGGATATCATTTCATTCATAGTGGAGATGCATTATTCCCTCTTTCCCTTGATCCTTTCCACAACTTTGTCCATTTGTTAAGTAATATTTCCATAGTACTCATCTTGTCAACCTTTCCTCTGCTTCCCTACACTTATTTGTATTCTATACAAATTTCCTTTATCTATTTGACATAGAGACCACAGATTGTTGGTAGAGGTAACCTTCTTGTTTATGGACAACTGTTACCTTACTTATCAATATCAATATCAATGATTATTATTTTCCCAGATCTCTCTGTTGATATTTCATGAGGATATTTCCTCACACTTTGTCACCTTCTACACTTTACTTAAGAGAATATATCCTCCAACATTTTATTTAATCTTCTTGTGTCTCCTTTCTTACTTCATAGAATATTAAGATTTATTATGAGTTAAAGGAGACCATGATGTGATGACTTCACTTCTTCATAAGGGTTCTGTGAATCCTACTGCAAGATATTTATCTAACCCATATATCTTCTTGCACTGATGAAGTCAATGAACCAAAACTTGATTATAGAATAAAAGATACTTACTTGATATGTGAAGACACGACCTTCACCTTGATCGTGTTGGTTGTAAATTTATTGATGTTTCCTCCAGATAGGATCCTTATTGAAGGTTATCTTCAAACCTTCAAAATCATTGTCGTGAATATCTGATTCTTGCAGCATCAACTTGAGGTTGACTGCCATGATGCAGATTGTGAGAAACACTAAAATTGCAGCTATAGATTAGACTTTGTGTTCATACTTCAAAACCCTTTCTAAAGATGACTGATGTTGCGAACTATTTTATTGGACCTTGATCTTCTTCGATACGATGTAGGTAGATTGTCTCCTTGATCATCTGTGTGTTGACATACTGCAGATGTACACTTATCCTTTTATATAGTGTTTGATCAACGTATATTTCTTGATCTTCTTTCAGTTTTGTATTATTGAATCTTGATGTTGGCAATTCTCTTTTCTTCCCTTCTTTGCCTGTTCAACCAATTGCTCTGATACCAAGTTGAATAATCTAGGGAACACATAAATTATAATGATTCTTCTTTACATGATAACAATTTGTGAAGTGTTAATGCAATTTTATCTTAGCGTGATTGTTTACTTCATTATTAGCATTTGTAAGTTAGCTTCATCAAATTGATATCAAACAAAAAGAGACAAGAAAACAAATGGTTGGATATCTTCGAGGGCCAAAACCTCTCCCTCTTGAAGAGGAAAAACCATGCATAAATTATTATTATAGAGATTCTATTGATGAATACCAAGACCATGATCCTTGACACAATCTACCTCTCCAAGACCAAGATATCAATCATATTCTTCCTCGCTTCTAGAATCATCATCCTTATAGCACCTCTGATATAATCACTACATCATTTCCAAGAACTTCATTACTACTACAAGACCATTGCTACACCATGGAAGCCATTACTTGTTGAAATATTCACTATTGCCTTTCCATCATGTCTGCAAGGTTCATTAATATCTTCATCCTGACAATCACCATGATGATTGATTCATCATATGGATTTAGATCATGTCTAGAATGTATTTCAGTCCATTCTTATTATATTGAGATAGTATTGTTTCTCGTTGTGTTGTAACCCTATTTATATTTGCAGGGTATCCTCCTCATTATACTGAGACTAGCACAGTGTTTGGATCCTCTTTAGTATGACAAGGTTGTAACAATGCTACACTGAGATATACATTGAGATCATAAGGAGATAGATGCAATTTTCACCGAGACTGTATGTACAAATTGTATTCCTTCATTCACTGAGACTGTATGTAAAAAATGTATTCCTTCATTCATTGAGACTGCAACAATCACACTCTTTACCAAAATTTCTTTCAACAAAGTATATGTATGCTGATTTCATAATTGGAATGGTATATACATAAGCCGAGGTTGATCATTCTATAGATGTCTACACTTATGGAACAGACTCTGAGTTGGTGTGTTGTTGAAGGGTTATTGAGATACACAAGTCTATACACCAAGACTGCTCCTTGTAATGCAAGATCTTTTCTGAGCACTTTCATTCATCCGAGTTCTTCCTCACACCCATCTAAGATCCTTATAGAAGTTCATTTGCATGTTATACCCATTTGAGGTGTAGTCAAACACTTTTCCCTAATGCCATGCAGATATTTTCCTCTTTTTCTCCATGTGAAATCTCATATAAAAGTGAGTATGTTTATTCACCTTTTTAGATCCTCTGCACCCACAAAATTTCAGAGAAATTTTGGATTTCTTGTTATGTTGTTTACACTGACCCTTCATGGGTATTTATAGTAGTTTTCCCGCATATGTAAGTGACATGAAGGGATGAAATGACATGTCTATTTTTCCAAGCCGACATGACTTCCACTTATTCATGAAATTCATTTTTGGAGTAGACATTAATATTCCTTTCATATTCTTTCTTATAGACCTTGGTAGGCTAGCTTTTGAGGTATTGATCATGGTCTTGGAGGGTTGTCACAGAACTTTGAAGACTTATATACATTTACATAGGCTCATGAAGAGCTTTCATGACATGACATGACTCTTTGACAAATAAACCAAATCCTAAAGACATCAAGAAGAAGTCATTGACCTAGGTACATTTCTTGCTCATGAAATGCATGTAGAAAGATACATAAAATAATTTATTCTCTTTATTACATCATTTACAAAGATCATTTTATTATGAAGACCACACCTAGTTACGCTTTCTTCAACACTTTGGAATTTCATTTTACAATAATTTTTTGAATACGAAATTAAATAATCCATAAGAATGATGTGGCATATGACGACTCACAACATGACAAGGCATGCCACTACTGACAAGGACTTCTTGATGACATGGCAACGTCAAGACATTCTTGTTGCTCCTCTAACTTCAATTAGAGAAGTGCAATGCTTCATTTTTATGAGAGATACACTTTCTTATTCACATCCAACCTCCAAAGTGTTGTGAATCAGATGGAGTCTTCATGAGGTCTTGATCTTTGATCTAATGGCATAATCTAGTGTTCCTTCACTTTCTCACCTGATGATCACCTTATCTCTTCAGATCCATGTGTGTATTCTAGCATGGTCTCTGTTATGTGGAATTTACGACTACAGAGAAAAGTATCTTCCCTAGATCTAGTGGACTGGTCTAGAACAATAGAAAGTAAAGAATACAAAGTTTCCCTTGGAGAAATTTGAGAATGGAAATAGGCTACTTGGGATTCATCAGAAGCTGTTCTCTCCTCTCGGCTTGTAAGCTATAATCGTAGCTCTAGTTTCTATAATTAGAACCCGCACATAAAATTAAGACAAGGCAAAGATCTATGAGATCTATGTACAATTTTCCAATTACACTATTTAGTGGATCATAAAAGCATTGAAATATATGAAGGTAAACATAACATAACACATATAGAAAAATGGTATAGTATTTGTATTAATATGAATAAGAGAGAGTTTACAACCAAGAATATTATATAATCTTGTGGAAATCTCCCCACATTGACTTCTCCTTCCTTGTCACAAAACACACCTCAATGGCACCCTAATGCATGAAGATGATAACTCTCTTAGGTTCAAGGTGTAGAAATTTATCTATAGATCAGCTAGCTCTGATACCATGTAGAAATACTTACTATAGATTAACCTCATAATGCAATATAACTAAAGCAAAATACTTAATCTACTTCTACAATCAAACTTGCGGTAGCTTAATTGATTTGAGAAAGATCAAGTAGAACACATATAACAGAGAAGAAGAATAAATTACACATGAAACACAGAAGAATACTCTGGGAAAAGCCTCAGCTAAAAACCCCTCTATAAGTATTATCATACAAGGTGGAAATACATCAAGATTACACAAAGCTTTAGCTCCCAAAACTAACCAACTCTCAGTACAATCCTCCTGGATGCTCACAAGAAAACAAGGCTTCTCACAAACCTTCTCCTATGCTCTCCAAGCCTCTTATCTCCTTGCGCAGTTTCTCCTAGGTGATCCTACTGTTACGAAGTGTAACACTGATCACTCACACTAATCTTATACCCTATAAAATTCTTCAATCATTAAGGAATCTTGTTCCTTCTACATGGATGAGTTTGCTTTATAGGAAAATTCCTCCAACTGATAGTACAATGTCCCTATCTTTAATCTCAACTGGGCCTTTGTCTGAACTGACATGCATGAGTTATTTATGAGAGAATATTCATTTATTTGGAGTACACTAGTTTCATGCATGCATGCATTAACTGACTAAACTCACAATTAGTTCCAAAAAATGTTTGGAACTAATCTAAATGGACTTAACTTAGTTAACTGAGCTATCTAATTACCACTCAAATACAACTCATCCTTATCTCCTTAATTAAGGGATAACTTCCTCAATCAAAGGGATAACTGTTACATGACTTCACAAAGACTTCATGTTTGAATTTCTCTAACTAATTAACTCAATATGAATTAATTAATTATTTTCCAAATAACTGGTGAGACTAAATACAAATTCTAATTATCAATTTTAATTCAAGGACAAATTAAAATTGGAATATTATGAATGCTATTTTTAGCATTTCTTGTTGTAATTTTCAACACAAGGAAGAAACATGAGGGCATGATCAGTCTCCAAAAGCCAACCATGATGTTGTAGATGGATGTAGATTTAGAGGAGAGTGTTGTAGTTTAGGAATTCTTATCCACCAATATATGCTTGAGATGCACTATTAATGGGAGGATGAGTTCAAGGGATAAGAGGTGAAATATCCAAGGTAGGATTAGATAGAGTTCAAAGTTTTTATCCAAGGTAAATGGTTGAAACAACCCCTGGAATCTTTTGGAAATGGAAGCTTTAGGATTCTTTTTAATTTTCCTGAATTTGTAGAATCAATGCACCACCAACAAGGTACAACCTTCTTGTGATCAGTGTTGGTGAAAAACTAAGCAACATGCTATTGAATGCAGGTCGCTAAAGGTTTAGGGTGAACTTGGAGTTAAAAGCATTAAAATGAAGCAGTCAGACCTAGAAACATGGGGATTTGGGAGAGTCATGCTTAGGGATTTGTGTATGGATGATGACAAGGTGTTCATGGATGTATATTGATCTAGTTTGTAGGCATATTGACTAGATGTGACAAAATGGCCTAGAACATATTCCCCCCTATAGTGAAAATTCAAAAATGGTGGTCTATGACTCAAGTGCTTTACCTTGTGACAAGTTTGGGTCAAGAATAACTGGTCCAGATCATCATCTATTACAATATATTTTCATCATGATATGTTTTTTGAGGGAGGCATATCCATGCTCAACACATAAGCTAACATTACATGTACAATGATTAAGAATTCATGCCCACTGATGATGAGGTGTGGATCCATGATTGGATGACTGTCTATATTACCATAGCAATCATGCTTCGTAATCTTGCATTACTCTTGAACTCGTAGCATGGATGGATGGAACTAGATCTAGAGTCTTCTATCTCATTCACTTTATTGTCCAATGTACAAGTATAACCATGTGAGTAAAGGAGGTCGAGTCAAACATGAAAGACACCATTTAATTACTATACAATGATGTAAATTGTTAACAGATGTGAGAGAAATCATTGATGATGTTAATGGCTCTCAAGGTACAACAATACAATTCATATGGTATGAATGAATGAATTGAAGTTGAACACCACATAGAATCTTTTGGTCAAAGGCCAATGATGTAAAACTATTGGAAATTAATACTAAGGGGGGGGGGGGGGTGAATCAATATTATCAATTCAATAATTTTTCATTTCCCAAACAGATTTATATATGCTACTTTAGTGAAGTGAACTAGCGTGTACCTGCTACTATTATTAGAGAACCTAGTGTATACCCAGAGAACTTATGATTGAATCAATTGGTCTTTAATCAGTGCATCAATAACTTGTTAAGCAGTGTAGTAAAAACATAATAAACAATCAAACATAAGCAACACACATGAACAACAAGATTTAAGGTGGAAACCCAATGAGGGAGAACAATCACCTTCTACTCTCATCTTTGTCTTCTTTTAATAATAAGAAAATCTGTTTACAATCTTGCACTAGTGCAAATTCATACCATTACATAGGCACCCCACTGTAGAAGGCTAAAACCTTCTCTCAATTTCCAGCTTATACTGGAAGGGAGATATAACCCCTTAGCTCTTGTACTATCCAATGTGTTTACTACTACATAGGCATTGGCCTACAGAAGGCTACAATCCTCTTTCTTCTTCCAAGGACCACATTTCATAAATTTTCAGACTAGATGATCTTGGTACACAACAATACAAATGAATGCTTGGTTTCATCAAATTTTTACAGTGGACTCATTAGAAACTTTGAAACTCAAACTACATCAACCAACAATCAATTAATCTGAACAATGAGATCTCCATCACCAGAACACTGTGCTGAACCTAGAAACATGCATCATCATTCAGAACTAGATGTAACCTCAAAAATCATGCATCATAATGTATATGCTACTTTATTGAACCCAACCTGCATGTATATACTACTTTCTTTAACCAAACCTACGTATACCATCAAAACTACTGAAACATAAAACTTCTGAATCAAGTTAGTACCAACCAAAAATATACTCAAAATCTACTGTCAATTAAGAGCTTTAGATAGGTTGTAGAAGAGATAACCCTTCTTACTTAGACAATCATTCAATTAGACACCAAACTCCTTATGCATTCAGTTTTACATTCAGATCTAAGAAGACTTAATTGACAGATAATAGTAAAGCAATAGAACTAATCTGATAGATCAGTGAGATCTGAAGAAAAGGGTTTTCGTTTGTGTACGCTACTTGAAAGAGTAGAACCTACATGTATATGCGATTTAACCAAGATGAACCAACATATATATCTGTAAATATTAACTCATAACTTTGCTTCTATTTCAGACTTCAGACAAACCCAGATCATGACATTTAAAGAATAAAAAAGGTGTACGCAATCAGATCTAGCCCAACCAATATCAAATCATTCAATGATAATTCATTTCAGGTCTCATGATCCTGATCCATCATTGAATTCAAGGTTCACATAATATTTCAGCTCAAATCACAAACACAGCCCCTGCAACATAAAATATACTTAAGATAGATGTATTCCTAAGAAAACCCTTTTACTTCCACATTTTGGCCTTATGATCTTCTCCTCCTTATATAGTTCTAGGCCTTTCTCAATACCTCAGACCAAAACCACTTAGGATCCATGGTATTCTTGGACAAGATCAAATAGTTGTTACTCTGCTCAATATTGTGGGCTAATACCATGGTATTGACCCCTCGTATTGTTTACTCTTGAATTTCCTTGATTTTCCAACATATACGCACTTTTCTTCTTATGAAAGTGCATGTATACATATACATTCTTTTTATTCTGTGAATAAGTGTGTATGCACTATTTTGACTAAGTGAACTAGTGTACATATCTTAAACTGCTTTACACTATCCTTTTCCTTCAACTTCTTTATTCTGATTAGTAGGCCTTAGTTCCATATACATGTTCTTCTCTACCAGTGCCCTGTTACATCTAAATAGACATGTTATACTGTGAGTTTCCTTTCATCAAAACTGAACTGACCTTTGAATGAGTTGCCATCAAGGACAACACTTGTATCATAATGTCAACAATATTTCCCTTTGGACTTGATGGAGACCATGATGGTGTTGATTATTGCAATTTGTAGAAACTTGTAGAGATAACCTGTAACACCAAGACCAAAATACTCTCCCCCTTTGACATAAAGGGAAAAGGGCAGACTAACCTACTATCCTTCTTTGATATACATTATGTTGTCCATGATCCTCCTGAGTACATGTAGATTCTGCGGAAATATGTTTCAAAAAAAATAACGTGACTCTAGAACTCCTAAGTGAGTATGAACTCCCTAAGACCAATGTCTCATACATACATCAATCACCCAATCGAGTTGGGATACACCATATTTGACTCATACATCCAACCAAGTGGGATATACCAATTTTTTATACATGACACAAATACAAAAAATATTACATCATCCATCCCATGCATAGTGGGGAAACAAATTACATCATATGTCCATTAAAGGAGTCATATCACCCCCTAGATCTTTACATGACTTATGCAACAAATGATAGAACTATATGAAACCATAGCTGAAATCAACAACCATAATGCCAACAATGCAGAATGGGAGTGAAGGCTAATGCTCCCCATAAACCTGTCATACCTGTGTATAGTCAACAAGTCATTCATCAAGGAATCTCTGTCAGTCAGATAAAAATCAATGAAAAAGGCATATCATCAGATGGTAATCATCAATATCAGAAAAAGCATCCATATCAGAGTCTGGCCCACTGTTTTTATGTTAGAAAAACATATATGCTACTTTAGCAACAGAAACCTGCGTGTATACACAATTATACTTCATGAAACCCACACATAATAACCTTCCTCTAAAGACTGAATTTAACAACATGATGATGCAGCAACTACTCCCAGCTTTTGTCTGAGATATTCAAAAGTTTCTCTAGGAAGCGGTTTGGTGAATATATCAGCAATGTATTCTTTGGAGGGAACATACTCTAATTTAACCTTTTGTTCAAGCATTTGTTCTTGTAGAAAATGGTACTTAATGGGTATGTGCTTCGTCTTGGAGTGCATGACAGGATTTTTCAAAATACTGATTGCACTTGCATTATCACATAAAATCAAAATGGGTGGAGTACATGTGATTTGAATGTCTTGCAATGTTTGCATCATCAAAAGCATGTGTCTGTAGCAAGATGTAGCAACTACATATTCTATTTCAATGGTAGATAAGGCAATCAAACTTTGTTTCTTGATGAACCAAGACACTAGTCGTGAACCCATATAGAATGCACCTCTACTAGAGATCTTTCCATCATCGACATTTCCTGCCCAATCTACATCATCATATGCATGAAGAGTAAGATCTATATATTTAGGATACCATTGTCCAAAGTCCTCAGTTCCTTGAAGATATTTGAAAATTCTTTTAACTCCCTGAAGATGTGATTCCTTTGAATTTTCTTGGAACCTTCCAACAATTACTACTACATGCATGATATCAGTTCTGGTACATGTTAGATAGAGCAGACATTCGATCATAGATCTATATGTTGGTTGGTTCACTGTTGGTGATTCATCATTAGAAATGAGACTGCATCCTATTACCATTGGAGTACATACTGGTTTAGAATCTTCCATTCCATACTTCTTCAGTATCTGTGTGAGATATTTTGTTTGTGAGAGTAAAATAACATCTTTTGTTTGATGTACTTGTAGACCAATAAAATAAGTAAGTTCACTAAGTAAGGACATTTCAAATTCTTGTTGCATTATTGAAGCAAAATTATGACTCATGGATTCTTCATTGCTACCAAAGATGACATCATCACATAAACAACAATAATTAGCAGTTTATCATTTTCAATATTTGTGTATAAATTGCTATCTACAGAGCCTTTTGTGAAACCTTGTTGTTGTAGATATTTGTCAAGGCGGTAATACCAAGCCCTTGGAGCCTATTTCAGACCATAGAGAGCCTTTTTGAGCTTGCATACCAGTTTTGCATCATTTCCAAGAATAAATCCTTCTGGTTGTTCAATATAAACTTCTTCTTATAGATCTCCATTAATAAAAGTTGATTTTACATCCATTTGATATGCTTTGAATTTTTGAAAACTAGAAAGAGCAAGAAACATCCTTATGGCTTCAGGTCTGGCAATAGGTGCAAAATTTTCTTCAAAATTTTCTTGTTGAGAATACCCTTTACAAATAAGTCTTGCCTTATTTCTAATAACTTCTCCATTTTCATTCAACTTATTCTTAAATATCCATTTTGTTCCTATTAACATTTTTTATCATGAGGTCTAGGAACTAATTCCCAGGTATCATTGTTTTCAATTTGGTCAAGTTCTTCATCCATGGCCTTGACCCAACATTCATCTTTGCAGGCTTCATTTACATTATGAGGTGAGGTGGAATATAGTAATGCTAGACAGCTTGAGGTCCCTCTTACAGTTCTTCTTGTCTATACTCCAGACCATTTTTCTCCTAGAATTTGAGATTCTGGATGATTCTTCTAAACATACCTAGATGGAGTCATTTCCCTGTCTATTGTATCTTCTTCTAGTGCTTCATTGGTTTCTTATTATATATCATTTTGATTCGACGCTGGAAAGCATTCCCCATCTTCCTCTTTTTCATATTCCTCTATTGATTTCATTTGTTCCTGATTTCTGCACGCTTCATCAATTACAACATCAATGCTTTCAACAATTTTCCAAAGTCTTTTATTATAAAATTTGTATCCTTTACTTCTGGATGAATAACCAAGAATAATTACTTCATCTTCTCTGGGTTCAAACTTACCAAGTTTTTAGTCAGCCCTTTTGATGAAGCATTTGCTTCCAAAAGTCTAAATTGTTTTACACTAGGAGGCTTACCATACTAAATTTCATATGGAGTTTGATTGCTATTTACCCGAACATTTGCTTTGATGAGAATTGTCACGAAAACAAATACAACATCACCCCAAAAGGTTGTAGGAGTTCCAATTCATCAAGCCTAGCTCGAGACATTTGTTGAATTGTTTTGTTCATTCTTTCCACCACGTCATTTTGCTAAGGAGTTCTTGTGATGGAGAATTGCCTTTTTATTCCATGTTGTTCACAAAAGTCAAAGAATTCATCTGATATGAATTCTCCCACTTGATAAGATATAAGACATTTGATTTTTTGATCTGATTCATTTTCAAGTAAAGCTTTCAAGGCTTTAAATTCTTCAAATGCTTCATATTTATGCTTTAGTAGACCTATCCAACACATCCTGGAGAAATCATGAATAAATAAAATAAAATATTCTTCTCTACGAGGTGACTTTTTCCTTGTTGGTCCACATAAATTAGTATGGATGAGTTCAAGAGGCTTACTTGCTGATCCTTATTTTTCACTAAAGTGAACTCTGGTTTTCTTACCCACCTGACATGGTTTGCATATGGTATTTTCTAGGATGTTGATATCTAGAATATCATGAATTGGCTTGAGCCTTCATGCTTTTCGTATATGAGAAAAGCTTAGATGTCCCAATATTTTGTGCCATAGCTAGTTTTCATCTATTTTCTTAGATAGAATTGTTGTTGTCCTCCTTTATGTATGTATAAGTTATTTGGAATTCTTGTACCTTTGATCACGGTCTTTCTGATATCAAGCTCATGAACCACACATCCGTTTGATCGAAAAACAACTTCATTTCCTTGATCACACATTTGACTGACACTCAAAAATATATGTTTTAAACCATCTACATACATGACAGTTCTAGCGTTAACCTTTTCTTTCAAGAAAATAGAATCTTTACCTTTGATCCAGGTCCAGGTGTGAAGAAGGACCCTTCCAAGACCTTTTACTTTCATGATGTGTTAAAATTACTTTTTAAAAGAGCATTAATGAATACATTTGCATGTGGAAAAGAAGAGGAACATAACGATCATCAACACGTGAAAACATAAGTCATTAATAACGGAGTTCGTTCAGGAGGGACTACGTCTCTAGGCCCTGGTGTCAAGATGGTGTAGGTTGTTGCATTATGTGTTGTCAATAAAGATGATGTACACATAGATGATTTCTCGATCATACAAGGAATAATTCCTTCATGCAGGAGTGGCTCTAAGAAATGTTCCATATCTAGAACTCTCAATCAAAAGACTCCTATCAGTATGACACAAAAATAAGCATGGTGCGCATCCCGCCAACATGGCACAAAATGGATGTCAAAACAAAACACATGCATGATGACAACAGGAGTATCCTAACAACATAAAACAAGGGATCTCAAAGCATAACATAAAGAGTTATGACAGAAATTACATCACATAGAAATATTCCACATCAAATCAAGCAAGGAATCATGACAACAGGTAATAAAGAGGATCCCGCATCAACATCAATCATGGATCTATACAACATAATGCTGATAGAAGACGTACATGAACATGATGAAACATATACCTCACAACCAAGGGCCATCTGATGCAAAGGCTTTCAAAATGCTGAAGCTTGCTGGAACATCGATCTCATGAAGATGGCTGCTCGCACGTCAAGATGGGCATCTGCACTGACATTTAGAAACGTGACTAAAAGAGGAAATGAGAGAGAGACAAATACGAATACACCATTAGATTTGTGGCTTTGAGTATTGCTAAAGGGACTGTCCAAAATCTGAATTCTGAGAAGTTGAGAATTCTGGGCTCAAGGAATCTTTTAGATTCCCTCAAGATTCCTCAAAAATTATGTTTCAGGGATGAGATGAAAATACGCTGCTCAAATGTCAAATCTGATTTCACTATTAGGATCCCTATGAAAAACCATGAAAAACAAGTATAAACTTGACCATATTCTCACAAAGTCCAATTTTACCTCCTTGGGAAAATTTCATGCCTCATGGTTCTGCTCCCTGTGTTTTTTTAAATCTTAGTTCCACATGAATTCTGGAATTGATTGGAATATGAAGAACTCATATTGAACAACGGATAGTGCCATCGTGTTCATGGCAATGAGAGGTGTAAAATCCATATAAAATTTGTCAAATTCTGAGAAGTTGAAAATTTTGTCTTCCTACAAAATTCATGGTCTTGCGTTAAAAAATTATTAAACTGCCTCGATTTTTGTGTCCACTCCTATCTCGAAATTCATACAGTGCTCCTCCTCCTCAACTATGGTAGAAACTGAGTTCTTAAATAATATTCTTGGTAGAGTTACCAAGAAATTGGTTGTGGCTTAATGGTAAAGTTTAAAAATAGTGTGGAGGTGGTTGTGTGTTCAAATCCCACCCCTCTACAAATATCACTTTTACAGATTTTTATGATTTGCATATATTTTAACACTATATATATATATATATATATATATTTGTTTCTAAAAACCTCCACACGTTCTTTTAAATGAATGTGACTTGGTCACACCACATGGGTTGGTTTATTTTTGAAGTTTGATAACCATCATTTACATATTCACGGGATGCGTAACTTGGTTTCTTGAAACAAGCACATGGGTTTGAATAATATATATGTTAATAACCATATACATTGGCTTTTTCCATGGGTTGTTTTCGTAGTTTTAATTTTTTTTTGAAACCAACCATATTTCATATATGGTTCCACCATATTTTATTAACCATATTACCATATTTTCTTTATTTAAAAATATATGGTGTTGGTTTTAAAACCATAATTATATATTAACCTTTTTTTGGATTTAGTTAATCAATGGTTATAACCAAAATGATTTTTGTTCCTTGTGTAGGTTTAGGAGGCTAATGAGGGAATTCCATGTGTTAATGGTTGATGGGCTGCCATGTGGGTCCCACTCGCTTACTGGGATGCCATGTGGCACCCTGTGGGCCCCACTTTTTCCCTTGTCATGTCAAGCTTTGAAGAGCTCTATATTTTTCATACGAGCTTGGTTTGACGAACTATTTGCACCTCTGTGATTAGGACGATGAGATCTATGATCTGTTCCCGGGTCGAAGTCATTGTGATGACTTTGATTTTTGAGCATCCTTAAGTCTTCCTTGTCTTGTGTGTGTTCCTGAAGATCCACCTAGATTAATCCTCCCCACTGAGGAGATTTTGGTCCTCCAAAAGCATGGAAAATAATCTGTAGCTTTCTCTATACCCTGTCTATAATGCAAGTGCCCTGGAAAGGTCTTGTTTCCATCTCCTTCACCTTTCTTCTTCGGAGCCTGAAACGATGAGTTGACACCTGCCGTTTGCAACCTGTAGTACATTTTTTCACAAATTACATGCTTAAATGACATGACCAACTAATGACCCAAATGTCCCACACTTGCCATGAGTTTATAACACATACTCAGTGGACAAGTTTACAACAAGATGGATGAAATACTCCAGTTACGACAACAAGGCCAACATATCATGGTTGTTTCAATAAGTAATGAAAACACATCATCGCTGCAACACATGATTTACAAACATAAGGCCAAACAATATTTTTTTGACAGGTGATTGGAAACATGACATCACTTTGAGAGTTTAACATGTAACTCAAAACAAGACCAGACATAATTGTTGCTGACCAAGTGATGGAAAACACATCATCAATTTTACACTTTAAAATGCAACAATTGATTTACAAAAGCATGACCATGAAATGACAACATGTCTAGAAACCATTTTTCATTGATCAATGTGAATGGGTCACCTCCTTGTGGCGATTTTGCTTGTCGAACAACTACTTCACCTGCTTCATGCACCGACGCTTCGTCTTTAAGGCACTGCTTTGGATGGAGCCTTCAACAAGTTGCTCTTTGATAGCCATTTCTATCACAATGACTGCAATAAGTTTTCGAGCTTGGATTGTTGGAACGAGCTTGGGTAGGGAGCATTGGGTGAATAGCAGGGACAAAGACGAGGGGCGAAGGAAGAGGGGCAAGTGAGGTGGTTGCCAGCCAGTAAGGCGTGGCCTCTTCAACATGTGTTACTACATCTCCTGTAGCATGCTCCTACTTCATCTTTCCCTCAATAAAGTTATCAAATTTGGTGCTCTTCGATCCCCAGTTGCTACAGGGAACTTGGCTCAACCTCGCCTGTTGGAAACTGGGGTTCTTCCATCTTCCTAATCCAATGCCGGCTGCCTTACTTCTCGGGGTGGAAAGTTTATAAAATAAAGCAATTATCTTCCTCCATATCCACTTAACTTGTTTCTTTTCATGCTGTTGAGAGGGTTTTTCATGCCTCACGAGTGCTACCATTCTTTTCCAACACTTGGAAAAGGTATGGTTAGGTAGACCACAAAAAGTTCATGTTTTTCAATGCCTTTGTCTTTGTTCATTATTAAAAACATGATCATAATCAAAATTAACATTCGAAGATCGAATGTGATTATGCCTTCCTTTGTTGTTTCTAATGTTAGCATGGCGATGAGAGCTTGCCTCAGCTCTCTCCCTACGATGGAGACTGCCATGGGATGATGGGGATGTTTTCCCATCATTCTCTTTCATCCACGAAGTCTTAGAAAAATCTGAAACCTTTGAGCACTATCCTTTAGTGTACCTAGAGCCCGCGAATCGAGGTTCATGCATAACCTCCAAAGATTGAGTGATGCCTTAGTTGTTAGCACCAATCTCTTTCTCCTCGTGTCTTGTCTTTATAAGGAGCCTCATATTTGTCCTTATAATTGGGATCTCCAAATCTCCAACAGACATCACACTATCAGAAGATGAAATTGAAAGGAAATCACCATATTTTACCTTCTCTTTCGATTTGGAAAGAATTGGTGACGGCTGCTCATCACTCGTTGTTGGTGGTTCACTTGTTGTCTCAACAAATTCTCCAACTTCTTTCTTGACATACCCAAGTCCTGCCTGATGGGGTAATTCCTCTACTTTGATGGGATTGACAATGCCTTGGCCATTAACGCCCAAGCATTTTCCCTCATAATCCATTTTCTTCAAAATTTTGGAGCCAATTACTATGGTGTGATTTTCAAACACAGCGAAATCATCATTAGGAAACATACACAAAGATGGAGAACTACTTTTTACCTCACATGAGTCACGCTGCAGCTTTTCCAAGGCCTCGTCCTTTGCTTACAGTTGTCGTAGAAAACTTTGTTTTTCCTCTTTCTCTTCATGTAGGCACATCTTCAATTCATCGTTCTTTGTTTGAATATTATGTTTGTTTTGCTTCAGTTCTTCCATGGCCTATTCTATGGCTTGCAACTGAAGCTACAATCTCTCCTTTTCATCTGTCTCTTTCTATAGAGTTTCATACATGATTTCCACTCTCTTGGAAATATTGACCATGGTCTCGTACATTGCTCTTTCATTCTCTGTCGTTTTTGGTTCCACTGTTCACATTGTAATTCACATACACGTAAAGACCACTCTGATACCACTTGATCCAGGTTCGGGTGTGAAGAAGGACCCTTCGAAGACATTTCACTTTCGTGATGTGTTGAAATTACTTTTTAAAAGAACAATAATGAATACATTTGTAGGCGGAAAAGAAGAGGAACATAATAATCATCAACACATGAAAACATATGCCATTGACAACGGAGTTCGTTTAGGAGGGACTATGTCTCCCGGCCCTGTTGTCAAGATGGTGTAGGCTGTTGCATTATCTGTTCTCAATAAAGATGATGTACATAGAGATGATGTCTTGATCATACAAGGAAGAATTCCCTCATGCAGGAGTGGCTCTAAGAGTTGTTTCACAACTAAAACTCTCAATCAAAAGACTCCTATCAGTATGACACAAAAAAAAGCATGGTGCGCATCCCGCCAACATGGCACAAAAGGGATGTCAAAAAAAACACATGCATGACGACAACAAGAGTATCCCAAAAGCATACAACAAGGGATCTCAAAGCATAACATAAAGAGTTATAACAGAAAGTATACCACCTAGAAATATTCGACATCAAATCCAGCAAGGAATCATGACAACATGTAATAAACAAGATCTTGCATCAACATCAACCATGGATCTGTACAACATCAAGTAGAAAGAAGAAGTACATGAAAATGATGAATCATATACCTCACAAGTAAGGGCCATCTGAAGCAAAGGCTATCAAAGTGCTAAAGCTTGCTGAAACATAGATCTCACATCATCGATCTCATGAAGATGGTTGCTCGCACATGAAGATGGACATTTGCACTAGCACTTAGAAAATTGACTGAAGCAAGAAATGAGAGAAAGAAAAATATGAATACACCATCAGGTTTGTGGCATTGAGTAGTGCTGAAATGATTGTCCAAAATCTGAATTCTGAGAAGTTGAGAATTTTGGGCTTAAGGAATCTTTTAGATTCCTTCAGGATTCCTCAAAGATTCTATTTCATGGATGAGCTGAAAATCCATTACTCAGATGTCAATTCTGATTTCACCATTAGGATCCCTGTGGAAAACCATGAAAAACAATTATAAACTTGACCATATTCTGACAAAGTGAAATTTTACCTCCTTGGAAAATTTCATGGAGGTAAAATTTCATTGCTCATGGCTTTTCTCCCTATTTTTGCTGAAATCATGATTCCGCATGCATTCTAGAACTGAATAGAAGATGAAAAAATTAGATTGAAAAACAGATAGTGCCATCGTGTTCATGGCGATGAGAGGTGTAAAATCGATATAAAATTTGTCAATTTTTGAGAAGTTGAAAATTTTGCCTTTCTACAAAATTCATTGTTCCCGCATTAAAAAATTATTAAACTGCCTCGATTTCCATGCCCGCCCCTATCTTGAAATTCGTGCAGTCTTCCTCCTCCTCACTGGTCTTTCCTACATCAAGATAGCTTTTGGTGGAGGCTGACGACTTTTGTGATTGAGAAGATTCTTCAGTAAATCCAAGACCTGTATTTATCAGAGGAGACCGTTAAACATTGATGATTTCATTTAAAGTTTCTGATCCTTTAGCAAATTTGAGATTAGGAGATTTTGTCTTCTCAAGTTATTTTCTTACACCCACAATTTCACATTCTAGATTTTCATTGTGTTTTTCTCTTTCAATGAGTTGGTGTGTCAATGTATCTATGATCATATTCTTTTCTTCTAAACTTATCTTGAGTTTAGTGATTTCTTCAAGAAAGTCTTCCTCTTCTAAGGCATCCAGAAAATAATCATTGTCATAAGCCATGAGTAGTCTATAATCTTGTTTAGTTTCATCTTCATCACTATTAGATAAACAATCAATATCTTCAAGCGTATAGTAACTCCTTCTATTGACAAGTTGTTTTTTATTGCCTTTTACATATTCCTTTCCCTTTTCTTATTTATATTTGTGAGGACATTTGGAAACATAATGGATGACTCTACCACAAGTAAAGAATTTAAATGGTAGCTTACCTCTGAATCTTTTGGAACCCGTTGAAGCTTCTTGAAAAGATTTACCTCATCTTCTTCTTATGAAATGTATCCTGGTTCATTGTGCTCTTCCTTTTATTTTCCCTTTACTGAAGATTTAAAGTGGCTTCTCTCATATATGATGGACTTCCTTTCCTCATTTCAAAGGTAGAGATACTCTCATCACTATGCATCTTAAGAGGTTCTTACTGAATTATGAGAGTTTGAATCTTTGAACATTTTACCTGGAAGTCTCCTTCACAGCTCTCAATGATTTTTTCCCATATCTCTTTAGTTGTCTTGAGCTGCATGACTTTGAAAAATTCTGCTTCTGATAGACTTCCCAATAATTATTGACAACTTTGGCATTGGTTTCGTATAACTTATTACCTATAGAGTCAGAAGGAATTTCTACTCGAAATTGATATCCTCCTTCCATAATTTCCCAAACATCGTCTCCAAGCGATTGTAGATAGGCTCTGGTTCTTATTTTCCAATATACCAAGAATTTCCCATTGAATATTGGTGGTCTGACAGATCCCATGCCTTCGTGATTATTCATCTTCAAAGATATTCCTTCAAGCGATCAAGCTTCTTTTGAAGGACTTGCTCTGATACGAATTGTTGGAAATAATATTGAGAGGGGGGTGAATCAGTATTATAAGTTCAATAATTTTTCATTTCCCAAACAAATTTATATACGCTACTTGAGTGAAGTGAATTAGCGTGTACCCACCACTTCTATTAAAGAAACCAGCATATACCTAAAGAACTTATGATTTAATCAATTGATCTTTAGTAAGTGCACTAGTAACTTGTTAAGCAGTGTAGTAAAAACATAATAAAAAATCACACATGAACACCAAGATTTAAGGTGGAAACCCAATGCACGAGAAAAACCACCTGCTACTTTCATCTCTGTCCTCTTTTAATAATAAAAAAAATCTATTTATAATCTTATACTGGTCCAGACTTATACCAGTATGCAGGAACCCACATACAAAAGGCTACAACCTTTTCTTGTTTTCTAGATTCTACTAGAAGGAATCTACAACCCCCTAGCTCTTGTAATAGCCAATGTGTTTACTAGTACGTAGGCACTATCCTACAAAAGGCTACCACCTTCTTTCTTCTTCTAGGGACCACGTTTCATAAATTTTCAAACTTGTTACTGAGAACAGTGTCCACTCGGAGTTACTATTCCCACTAAGATTGGTAGCTATCTTAGAAACAAACAAGTAAAGTCTACTTTCACTTTCCTTTATGAAAATAGATAAGAGTGGAACAAAGGAGACCAACCTTAGTCTTGCGCTTGATTTCCTTGTTTGATTCCTCTCCTTTCTAATAGACCTTTGCCGCTTCTTCTTCGTCTGCCCAGCTTCAAAGAGAACCTGTGGAATCAAAGCAACATACTACTATCGAAGAACAAAGATCTATATTCATAAATAGCACAGGACTAGATATGTGTTAACCATACAAATGCATATATAACGAAACATACAAGAATATGGAGGAAAACATGAATAGCTTTATTAAGATCAAGAGTAGCAAGAGGATTAAAACCATATGTTATGATCCAGCATCATTCTCTAGCAAGAAAGCCCTTCTTCACCTCAAGTAAAGCTTAGATCACCCAACACTATGAAGTTACACCAGAAAACCAACAGAAATTCTCTACAAGATACAAGATTCTAGCCTCTGGATCTTTGTGATGAGGCATATATAGATGATTGTAGGGGGTGAGTCATCTCCTGGGGTCTTGATCAGTGTCCTCTCTCTAATAGTTCTTGATTCCACTTGTAGAATGATAATCTCTTACTCATCCTTGGTCGAAAACAGAGAGGCGAGTGTCAAAGGGGAAGCTTCTGGAAGATTCCATGATCCTCCACCTCGCAATTTGTCCCTGCCATTTGTCCATTCCCGACCATCGCACCCTACAGAGGGGCCATTCAGTATGCATCGCACCCTTTACACTGGGAAGGTGATATGCATCGCACCCTCTACACTAGGTATTCAATATGGTCTAGTTTGGACCATTTCTGAGTAGTTTTTAGTGGAGAACTTCTGGGAGATGATGTAATCAGCTGACCTTGTTCCTTTAGGTAGTGAAGCAACACTTTTAGGGACTTAGGAGCCCTCAGTTTATGGACATTTATGATTGGGGTTGAAGTGCCCAAAAATATCAATAACAGCTACCCCCTAAAGCATGAGGTCATTAATATTTTGATGTCGGGTGAAATGCTTTACCATGAGGATCCGAAGTTTTTTCGAGCTAGGAGGCGACCTGTAATTAGATACAATACAATACATTATCTTGACAGCATTTTTTTTTTTTATGATCTAGCTGAGGCGGGCATTCCCATGCTCAGCTTTATAAATTCATTTTCATGTACATAGGATAGACAATCGTCTATGTGGCAGACTGATGATTCAGACTCATCATCCTCTGATTTGGATGATCATCTCTTCGGCCATGATGTACATTTGATGTCTTTATATTCCTGAATATATCGCAGCTCGGATGGATGAAACTAGATTCGGGGTCTTCAAAACACGTTCAATCTTCACTCTGAGTACAACTCGATCCATGTGAAAAAATGTTCTGGAGTCGAACATGGAAAGACATCGCCTGATTACCAGCCAATGATGTAAGCTGTTAATAGGCGCGAGAGGAATCACCAATAATGATAATGACCCTCAAGGTACTACAGTACAATTCACGTGGTGTGAAAAAGGACTTGGCATCGAACACCACACAAAATCTCTCGGTCGAAGGCCATTAATGGAAACCTGTCGCCCAAAGTGAGAAACTTGCCATTGAGGCATGCAAGCTTCAAAGTACTAAAAGGGTTGTCCCGAGGTCAACTTCTTGGATAATGAGCTGATGTCGACAAGAAGTGACCCATCGTAGGAGGGCCTTAATGAATCCCACATCTACGACACGAAACGAAGCAAATGATTTTGGAGGTGAAAACGAACTGATGATACAGAGTTCAGGGTGGCAATCATGAAAGAATGGAGCATGAATGTATTGCAGTGGGTGAGACACAGATGAATTGTCTAAATGACTTCTCTTGAACATATCGGCGACACTGATGGTGGATTGGTAGCATTAACCCCAAATATGGATGGTGTGATGGACCAATGGTGTGACCAGTGAACGAAACAACCCAACCCGGCTTGAATGTCGAAGGAAAGTTTCATGTTCAAGAGTGACTTGCTACCAATAAAGATTTTTCAAGTTTTCTTCCCAATTTTCCCCAGTCATTGTTGACCAGTACCTCTTTATTTTTGTGAAGCTTGAGGAGGATAACATATGCTTGTTCTATAATCCACCCTTCAGGTGAACTTGTCACTATATTTTAGCGAGCTTAGCGACAGTGAAACTCGTTCTCGTCCATCTGGATGAGTTTGTCGCTATTCGGTTTTAACGAGTTTAACGACAAAGATGACTTGGTCCTTTTCAATTTTAGAGAGTCTGAAAGGGATGAAAAGGAAACTCCAAATATTTTTTTTTCGTCATATAATCCCTGAAGTTCAAAAAAGCGTAAAATAATACAAAAGGGATGAATGTTCGGTAATTTTAACGAGCCGAACAAGACAAGTGCTCGATCTTTTTGTGTAATAATCCCTCAAGTCAAAAAAGATTAAAATCTAGAGGAGGGATAGCACTTCTGATGACTTTAACAAGCTGGAGAGGCTAATTGCTCGGCAATCTTTTCATATTTTATGAGTCAGTTGAAAAGAGCTTAAAGTAGACTCATTTTTCGAGGAATGAATGATGATTTCGGGTAGCCGCTGATTCCAGGTAAGGTTTGGAATTTTCCAATCACTGCAGTGTCACAAGAATGGCTAATAGAATCACTCTTCACAGATGTTCCTCAAAAGGTTAGACAATCAAATGGAGGTGAATAATCAACTAAAAATGGAGTGGAGGTGATGATGAGAACACGACCAAGGTTCGAAAGCTGATGATAATGCATTCACAACGGTTATTTACCAGAAAATTGGTTCATTTTTTTAATGAGCTTAAACTCTGGGGGAAACATTTGCTCATTGCTTATGTTTATTTTTTAATGAGCTTGAATTTCACGTTAAAACTGCTCGTGGCAGGTTTATTTTTTAACGAGCTTGAACCGTGCAGTAACACTGCTCGTGATAAGTTTGCATGCCCCCATCATTTGATTGCATTCAACCCGGTGGTTGGAATGAAGTTTTACCTTCGAGATCTTTGAAACACTCGACTTGGAAAGGGAGTTGTTTCATTTTTTAATGAGGTTGACACAGTGAAAGAACTATCCTCATAGTGACCTTTGATCACAACTCATAAGGGGTCATGAAGGAAAGATCTATTTCCAATGCCCCCAGTACATAATGTACAACATCACTGAACTGATCATTAGATGATGTAGCTATGGTAGGGCTTAGAGGAAATACCTCACGATGATCCACACTATCAAAATGTTCTGAGTTCTTCTTCATCTTCTTTGATGTAGAATATCTCATGTGACAAGTTTCCATTGTGGCCACTTGTGCTAGCTTACTCGGAGGCGGAAGGGAAAAAGTGCCCATTAAGGAAGGGTCTTTTAGGAGACCTACTCTGATATTTTGAAGCAACTGAGAGCTTCCGTGGATCATTGGAATGCTTCCCGTAACTTGTGAACTATTGGGGAGAAATGTTTGTTGGTCGATGATTATGATTCCTCCTTGGAAGGGAAATGCAATCTTCCTGAAGTACGTCGACACAACGATAGCCATAGCATATATCCAGGGCCTTCCCAGTAGGATGTTGTAATCGAGATTTCTTTCGATAACTTCAACATCAATTTCTACTGTTTTTCCCCCCAGTTTGACTTGCAAGTTACTTAAAATCCCATATGGAGTGTATGTTCACCCATCAAATGCTTTTAATGTCATTGACGATCATGACAAGGGTGGTGAGCCTAAATTTTTCCAGCAACTCATTGACATAATACATGTAGATGCCCCCTCATCAATAATTATTCAATGAACAATTTTGTTGACGGATTTCACTTGAATAAGGAAAGATAGTTGAGCTGGTAACTGAGGGTCATATCCTTTGTGATCAAAGGCCACAAGATTGGAATCTGCTGGGTCAATCCCACCTATCGTTGATAATAAAGCCTACTTTTGGGAGGGGCAATTTTGGAGTACCTCAAGTATCGACATAGCGGATGGTGATTGGGCCAGATCCTCCACTATATT
>APFE031304585.1:68689-79140 GCA_000404065.3 Pinus taeda | reverse complement strand
CCACCCTTTCCTGAGCGACTAACAGTAACCACGCAACCAAACCCATAGGAGACTGAACTTCTGGGAGAACTCAAGCAGTTGTGTGTGAAAATACCTCTTCTCCAGGTCATAAAAGATGTACCAATATACAACAAATTGATCAAGGAGAAGTATTTCAGGCACCCAGGCAGGTGCAAGAGAGATGCCCCGACTATTAATGTCATAGGACAACTATCCGATCTAATGTTGGGGCAAGTAATCTGTCCAAAATATTTGGGCCCTAGGAGTCATGTAGTTGATGTCCACATCAATGGAACCATAATCCCCCATACCTTGATTGATCTAGGGGTTGCCATTAATGTGATGACCAGGGACACTATGCTTAAACTCAACCTTCAGAGTTCCCTAAGGAAGACCTCGATAGTACTGCAGTTAGCAAACCACTCAACCGTGACTCTCGAAGGGATTGTGGAAGATTTCCTGGTCTTTGTTGACTCTTGGGAGTACCCTGCTGACTTCTTGGTCCTTCAGCTAAAGGCTAAACTTATTGGATACCACATCATCTTAGGAAGGCCTTCGTTAGGCACTGCGGATGCTTACATTGGTTGTCGAGCTGGAAGCATGACTATTAAGAATGGGCCTATGTCTAAGCAGCTAGTCCTTTATCCTCCTGCCCAACCACTGCTAGAACATGACTTACCACTCTGGTTGGAAGAGGGAGATGAGGATGAGGTCTACTCTGCACCTTTGTGCACCATAGAAGCCACTAGGGGAGGCCCTCAAACCGAGGATGACTTGATTGAGAGTTTGATTCAAAATTCGCCTCCTAGTGCACTGTCATTAGAAGAGCTGGTGGAAGATACCCAAGCCAGTGCTCTAGTGGACCTCTGTGTGACTGATCCAACCTCTTCTAGAGTTAAGAGTGTGGAATTTGGCCCTAAAAGAACCTTAAAGATCAGCTCCTCCTTATCTCCCTCCCAGGAGAAGGAGCTGTGTAGTTTGTTGAACCGCCATTTGGAGGTTTTTCCCTGGAGTTATAAGGAAATTAAAGGAGTCTGTCCTTCAGTCTGTACCCATCATATTTACATTAAAGAGGATTGTAAACTAGTCAGGCAGCCTCATAGGAGAATGAATGCAACCCTTAAAGACATTGTCAAAGAGGAATTGCAAAAGTTATTGGATGCAGGATTCATCTACCCCATCTCCGATAGTGAGTGGGTTTCACCTCTAGTGCTTGTGCCCAAGAAGAACAGGAAGTGGAGAATCTGTGTAGATTATCGGGAACTTAACAAGGCCACCAAGAAAGACCATTTCCCTTTGCCTTTCATAGATCAAGTGTTGGATGGACTAGCAGGGAAGAAGTTCTTTTCTTTCCTAGATGGGTTTAGCGGGTATAATCAGATCCAAATCAGCCCAGAAGACCAAGATAAGACCACCTTCACTTTTCCATGGGGTACCTTTGCCTACCGAGTTCTTCCCTTTGGGCTATGCAATGCTCCTACCACTTTCCAGAGAGAAGTATTGAGCATATTTGCTAAGCTGGTTCATGATTCGGTGGAAATCTATATGGATGACTTTACTCCTTATGGGTCTAACTTCCAAGAAGCCTTGTCCAACCAGGGAAAAGTTTTAAACAAGTGCATTGAGATGAACCTGGCCCTCAGTCCTAAAAAATGTGAATTCCTGATGACTGAAGGGACCATTCTAGGTCATACCATTTCTCAGCAAGGATTGCAGGTGGATCCTAACAAAATTTCTATCATCCAAAACGTTCCACCTCCTCAAAAGGTGAGAGATGTTCGGAGTTTCCTAGGCTTGGCTGGATATTATAGAAGATTCATCAAAGATTTCAGTAAGCTAGCCTTGCCATTGTTTAGTCTCTTAGGAAAAGATGTCGAAATTAAATGGACTAATGACTGCCAAGGGGCTCTGGATGAGCTGAAAGGTAAACTGGTATGCGCCCCGATCTTGAGAGGTCCAAACTGGGCCCTACCTTTCCACATCCACACCCATGCCTCGAACAAAGCCATAGGAGCAGCCTTAGGACAAGTTGAGGAGAAATTACCATATGCCATATACTTTGTTAACAAAAACCTGTCCAAGGCAGAGATGAACTGTAGGTAATTGAGAAAGAGTTCTTCGCTGTAGTCCATTCCTTAAACAAGTTCAGACACTACATCACTAGTTATCAAACATTTGTACACAGTGATCACACTGCGATTAAATATTTAATGAATAAACCTGATGTGAATGCTCGTATCATTAGATCGTTACTTTTGTTGTAGCAAATTTGATTTGACTATTGTTGACAAGCCAGGTACGGAAAATGTTGTTGCTAACTTCCTATCTAGATTGGATTTGCCTGCAGGTGAGAAAGGGACAGTGGATGACCAGATGCCGGATGAACACTTGCTTGCTATCTCAATATTCTCTCCATGGTTTGTTGATATAGCAAACTACTTGGTCTCAACACAACTCCCTCTGCATCTATCCTCAAAGGAGAAGAGCAAAATCGTGAGGAAGAGTGCCCCATTCACTTGGATTGGGGGCAACCTGTTTAAACTCGGCCCAGATCAGATCTTGAGGCGTTGTGTTAAGGAAGAGGAAGTCTTTGACATCCTCCTAATCTTTCACAATGGACCATGTGGAGGCCACTTTGTAGCAAAAAGGACCACCTTCAAATTCTACAAGCTGGCTACTATTGTCCTACTCTTCATCAAGATGTCAGAAGATACATCAGCCAGTGTGATATATGTTAGAGGATGGGGAAACCTAATCCAAGGGATGAAATGCCCCTCCAACCTCAAGTGACTTTCGAGCCATGTGAGAATTGGTCCATGGATTTCATGGGACCTATCAACCCTCCTTCAAAGAAAAGGTCTTACATCATTGTGTGCACTGACTACCTGACCAAGTGGGTAGAAACAAAGGCAATCAAGGTAGCGACAGAAGAGAAAGTGGCTGAGTTCTTAAGGGAAAACATCTTCTACAAGTTTCGCTACCCAAGAGAGTTAGTCACCGATCAAGGAAGCCAGTCCACCTCCAACCTGATTGAATATTTGCTCGCTCATCACAAGATCAAGCACAAGACTTCCACCCCATATCATCCCCAAGAAAATGGACAGGTGGAAGTCACTAATAGAGCGTTGGAAGGGATTTTGACTAAGGTGGTGAGCAGCAACAGAAAGGATTGGGCAGATCGCTTGGTTGAGGCCACCTGGGCCTACAACACCACTTGGAAAACTATGACCGGTTTCACACTTTATGAGCTGGTCTACGGGAAGAAAGCTTTGTTGTCCATAGAGTTCAAGTATAACACAATTAGGGTGGCAGCTCAGCTGGACCTAGATCTCAGCCATGCTCAACATGAAATATTACTGCAGTTGAATGGATTAGATGAACAAAGAATGCAGGCCCTCCTCCACTCAAAAGTAGTCCAACTTCAGAGGAAGATATGGCACGACTGTCACCTTAATGAAAAGAAATTCCAGCTGGAAGATTGGGCGCTGTTGTATGACTCAAGATAAAAGGATTTCAAAGGAAAGCTGATGAAAAGGTGGCTAGGACCATATGCAGTGGAGAAGTGTAATGACAATGGCTCAGTCCTTATCTGGACCATTGATGAAGAAGCCATCTCCATGCTCGTCAATGGGCATCGGTTGAAGATCTACAGGAAACCTCTTTCGAGGCAGGAGTTCATTGAAACTTTGGAGAAATCAGTGCTAGTAGTGGAGCAGGGCTCTGCCCCTATTCCACCCACTCTTTGATCATCAAAAAATAAATAAAAATAAAAAATAAAATAAAATAAAAAAGATCATTGGGTGAAAACCTTTCTGAGGCGCCCAGGGTAGACAATGAGGGTGAAAACCTCATGGAGGTGCCCTAGTTGTCCCTAGAGAAACAAAAAAATGTGCAATAAAAAGATCCTTGGGTGAAAACCTCTTTGAGGCACCCAGGGAAGATAGTGAGGATGAAAACCTCTTTGAGGTGCCCTCACTGTCTCATAAAAAAAAATAAAAATAAAAAATAGAGAAAAAATAAAAGAGAAAAAAAAAGGAAGAAAAAAAAAAACACAGAAGAAAACAGAACTATTCTCTATGAAGTAATTGCAGGTTGCAGGACAACCTACATTGCAAGAAAAGAGGGTGCACAAAACGAGGAAAGGGGTCCATACCATGCTCAAGGACACCCCTTCAGACACCCCCTCCATGGCCACTCACCTCTCCTAGGATTTGGTCGCATTCGGGTTGAGATTGGGCTTTCTACAGGAAGTTTTGAGCTTTCTACAGGAAGCTATAGGCTTTTTTACAGGAAGCTACAGGCTTTTCTATAGGAAGTCCTGAATTTCTACAGGAAGAATCCTATAGAACTTTCAGACGAGCCAAATTCAAGTTTGAAGAGGGAATCTGATGGTTGGAATTAGTTTGTTAGACCTGAGGCCACACCTCTATCCAATCCAACACCATGTGGCGCCCTGTTCCATCTCTTGACACCTCTGTCAACCACCTGGTCGTGTGTTCCTGCATAGTCATTTCAAAAACCCTGTTTTCCTCAGGTTGACAACAAAGAAAAAGAGGAAAATTTCAAGTAAAAGAATCAAGCAACAAAGGCTCATGCAATCTACCCGTTCAAGCTCCACCTAGACTCTTCATCAGTGAATGAAGCCCTCTTTGTTTAGCCTGCATCCCAGGAGGAGAAGCAGCTACAGGACGTCTTACAGGGATCCTGTAGCAGCTGATCCATCTAGAGTACATACTATGGAGTCAATAGCAGCTGAAATCGACACAGGGAACATGCAACAAGCTCCGCTCAGATGAGAACACCTCCTCAACAGTTGAAATCAGACGGAGCCTGTGCATGCAGCGTTTATGACCAGAGGATCGGGTCCTGAAGCCGTGCATACAGCATCAGCCAATGAAAGAAGGATTTCCAGCGCCTGTGCATGAAGTAGTAATGAGCAAAGCCATCATTCCACGTCCTGAAACCTGCAGAACACGTCCACGTCCACACAGGTAAGTGTCTAACCTTATTCGTCAAATTGCATAGACTATACTCTGAAAACTGCATGTCTGTGAAATGGTGCGGATTGAACGAATTTGGTGGCCAGTCAACTGGCCACCCACAGTCAGTCGAATGGCCTCGTGGGATCCGCATGAGCTTGCTTACGCCAAAGACATGGGCAACCGACACGTGGAAGTGTCCAGTCTGGAAATCGACGGACTGACAATGGTGGGCAGCAGTTAATGGCAGAGGCGAAGTAATGGCGGCTAGAGACACACAGTAGAATAATGGTCGTGATGTTGGCTAACGGATCACCCTAGACACCTCACGCGCTTGCTAGGAATTGTGCCATAATTCGAAATTGTTCAGCCGAGAACTCACAATGAACCACTGTCATTTACACTTGCAACCGTTTTCAAAAAACTACGCGTCCTCTGCCTCTGCAATTTGTTAGCCCGGGCTTCTCAGCACGTTTCAAAATCCTCCTGTGTTCCAGGCTTTTTCAGAAGCACCGTGATTTCCTCCAGTACCTAGCAAAGCTCTCTATAGGAAGGAGCCCTACAGGAAACACGGCATAGCCTCCCAGAGTAGAGAAACCTCGACTGCCTATGTCGAAATTGGAGTTTCAAAGAGAGGTAGGCTCGAAAACACCATTCCCATGCATGATATTTCTAAAGGTGGTGAATTAAATTGTCTAGAGTAGGAGAATTAGAAGCAAGTCTGCCTATGGGTCAAGAACAGTAGTTTTCCTGTGTGATACACGGAATTTTTTAGTTGGTTCTACGTCAAATTCTCCTCCACAGTTCCTGTTAAGAAATTCCTCCTATAGAAACGATAAATCGCTGTGAGGGCTAACCGGTGCATGAAAATGTGACTTTTATGTGGTTGAATGCATACTAGGGATGAAAATTAAGCTCTTTAGTCTGTCTGTGGGAGTCTAATTCCCTTTTGACAGTCGAGTTTTGGGCAGCAACAACATTATAACCAGGGAATTAGTGCAAAGTGGAATATAAACCCCTTAGGGATACTATCTTCAAAGTTCAAGGGAGGAAACCATCATAGAATACCCCTTTATGATCAGAGCACAAGCCAAAACAGAGTACTCTCACCATGCCAGGAGGCTTTATCAGGAAGGAACCCTCAGAGTCCAGAAAATTGCGTGAACACCCCACAGTAGTGGACCTCTTCACCCGTGCCAACTGGATGGCATTTTGTGACAAAATTCAGTGACACGACGATGCAATAACAGAAGAATTCTTGTTGTCTCTGCAACCTAAATCAAAGACACTGCCCAATGTGAATTTCAAAGGGTTGACCTTAAATCTAACCCCTTAATTCATTAGCCGAGTCACTAACCTGCCATTGGGGATACCCTGGAGCAAAGAGGAGAGAGGACTAGGCCAAAAAGCCAAGAAAGAATTCTTCCTACCAGAGGAACAGTTTGCAGAAGATAAGAATGGGGTAAGGAGGGCCAGTTTACATCCTCTGTGGAGTGAAGTCAGTCTCCAAATTATGAAATACATTACCTGTGAGGGGTGGTTCATTATTGTTTACGGCTATCATTTCCGGCTGGTAAAAGAACTAAGACATGGGTTGGACCTACCCCCAAAGCAGAAGTTAAGAATCACCTATTTTATCTTGCAATCATTGATTGAATGTGGCACAAAACTGAAGGAAGTGACACCAGATCAGCTAACCCATCATGGGCTCATCAAGCTTCTAGTAGAGGATGGCCTCCATACCTACACTGTCCCCCTCTCCTGGGAAATTTTCTGCAATATGTCTAAAGATGATGATATAAGAATTCTGGTTGAGGAACTCACCTCATCCAGTAGTGAAGAAGGGAAACAACTTGAAGCCAAAACGAAAGCCAAGGGTAAGGGAACCAGGACAGACCACCACAGAAAGAACAAGAAGAGAAACAAGAGAAAGGCCAAGCTGCCGAGCCCAAAACTGTGGGTGGAATAAAGGCACAAATACCAAGGGAGAAATGATTGCAAATCAGCACAGAGAGGATTGAAAAGTCCAAGAAAGTAAGGGCACACCAACGGAAACCACAGCAAAATTGAAAGAGAAGACACCCCCAGCCAAGCAGGCCAAAACAATGAAAACAGTTTCTACAGGAAGCTAGAAAATCGTTTCTACAGGAAGCCAGAAAACAGTCAGCATAGGACTTTCTAAAGGAAGTATGAAGGTGGAAAAGAAAAAGGAGAAATCACCCAGAATCTCGACCAAGGAAGCAGCAACAGTTCTGGCTGCCTTTGTAGGTTTTAACCCTGTACAAAAATTACCTGCATATGAATTCTGAAACAAAGAAAATAAACAATGTGAGAGCATAACACATAAAACACATATGCACAGAGATTTTCCCCTAGATCCCAAAACCGGGACTACCAGCTTGATTTTTCATTATGTTCCTTTCAATGTTACAATACATATTTATACATGCCGAAGCATCCAATACCATGGACTGAAAACCATCGCGCCCAAAACCATGGACCGAAAACCATAGGTAGGTTCGCCCAACCTAATATAGGGTCCAAAAAAAACTTTCCCTGGGCGCTGCCCTGGACACCGTAAAGGGGGGTTACCCGCCCCCCTTGAACCCCCCGAACAGCGGGGGCTGCCGCCCCCCCTGTGACCCCCTTGCCGCGCAATTGGCGCAACAAAGGGGGGGCTCTGCCCCCCCTCTAACCCCCCGGTTCACTACGTAGGTTAGTCATGGAAAGAATATATCACAACCCAACAATCTCCCACTTGTTGTTTTCTTTCCACAAGGGGCCACAGGAGAGCTTAGTCATTTTTTCCAGCCTTGAAATGCCCATTGTTTCTCTACACCAAGAGAACTTCTCAGAGCTCACAGATTTTGTCAATGCATATGCAATATTCTTAAAGGTGTCCACATTTACTAGCAACACCTTTTTGTCTTCTATCATATCCCTCACAAAGTGATACTGAACATCAATGTGATTTGTCTTTGAATGATAAGCAGGGTTCTTTGCCAAGAAAATTGGACTTTGGCTATCAGCGTCTATCCTTATAGATCCCTGTACTAACCCCATACTTGAACACAATCTTTGCAACCAAACTGCTTCCTTGCTTGCATGAGTGGCTGCCATGTATTATGCCTCTGTAGTTGATAGTGCCACTATAGATTGTTTCTTACTCATCCAACTGACTTACACATCCAAATAGGTTAAACATACCACTTGTAGATCTTCTCTGATCCATATCTCCAGCCCAGTCTGCATCAACAAAGCCACGAATATCCAACACTCTGTCCAATCTTGGTCTTCCTTGGTAGCACAAACCATAATCACTAGTTCCACACAAATACCTAAAAACCCGCTTCACTGCTGTCCAGTGCTCCTTCCCTGGTTTTGACATAAAGCTGCTCAATACTCCCACTGCGTGTGCAATGTATAGTCTAGTATAGACCATTGCATCCACCAAGCTACCGACTGCACTTGCATATGGAACACGGGACATGTCCTCTTCCTCTTCTTGTGTCTTGGGACACAGTTCAGTAGATAACCTCACACCTACAAGAATAAGAACCTTCACCGGTTTACTATTTTGCATATTAAACCTCTGCAGTATTGCCTTGACATACTTCCTCTCGTTTAACCAGAGCTTCCTCTTTGCCCGATCTCTTTTAATTTCCATGCCCAAAATATAGTTTGCAGCACTCAGATCTTTCATGTCGAATTTGGAGGACAATTGGGTCTTCAAATCCTGGATGATTTCTTTGTCATTTCCAACCAGCAACATATCATCCACATACAAGACCAGATAAATAACACAGTCACCAATTAATTTAAAATACACACAATGATCTGCTTTGCTTCTGGTGAAGCCAAGTCCCCGTATAAATGTATCAAATTTCTGATACCACATCCTTGGTGACTGTTTTAACCCATACAGAGACTTGTTTAACTTACATACTAGTTCTTTCATACCCTTCACCGCAAAGCCTTCAGGTTGCTTCATGTAGATTTCCTCTTCCAAATCCCCGTGAAGAAATGTTCTCTTCATATCCATCTGTTCTACCTCAAAATCAAAAGCAGCAACAACAGATAAAAGTAATCTAATAGAAGTTACCTTGGCAGCAGGAGAACAAATATCACCAAAATCAATTCCCAACACCTGGGAATAACCTTTTGCTACCAACCGAGCTTTGTATTTCTCCACCTTCCCTTCTGCATTTGTCTTCTTCTTGAACACCCATTTGCTGCCAATGGGTTTCCTTCCAACCGGCAACTCCACCAGATGCCAAGCCTCATTTTTGTGCAAAGATGCCATTTCATCAACCATGGCCTCTTTCCAGAGTTTTCCATCCTCTGAATCCACTGCTTCCTTCATAGTTCTGGGACCATCATCAATTACAGACAAAACAAAATTTGAACAGAAAGCAGATGGACTATATCTTTTTGGCTGCCTTCTTTCTTGAACTGATCTTCTCACAACCGGAGTTTGTAGCTCTTCATCTTCTGATTCCTCCTCTACTACAGAGTCTGATTCTTCCTCCTTTAGTTCAAACTCTATCTTCACAGGTTCCTTTCGTTGGAGTTCATTTTTAATAACATCTTTCACCTCTCTGAACACCACATCTCGACTGTACACAACCTTCCCTGTGACTGGGTTCCAAAGCTTATAACCCGTTAAACCATCCTTCTACCCAATAAAGATGCACTTTTCCGATTTACTATCCAGCTTGGTTCGTTTCTCCTTTGGAACATGTACATATGCATCACATCCAAATACCTTCAGATGTGAAAGAGAGGGTTTCTTACCAGTCCATACTTTTTGTGGAGTCTTATCATCCAACGCTAATGAAGGTGACCTTGTTGACCAGGTTAAATGCAGTATCCACGCCTTTGGCCAGAATTCTTTCCTAATCCAGCACCATTGGAGCATTGCTTCTTGCCCTTTATCATCAACGTCTTGTTCATTCTTTCTGCGATCCATATGCTGAGGTGTATATGGAGTAGTCTTCTGCCGTGCTATACCACACTTCTTACAGAATTCTTCAAATTCCTTGCTACAGAATTATCCACCATTATCTGTCCTCACCACCTTTATCTTCTTCTCTGTCTAATTTTCCACCAGAGCCTTAAATTCTTTAAACCTATCAGAGACTTTAGATTTCATATTAAGGAAATATATCCATGTATTCCTTGAGAAGTCATCTATAAATTATACATATTACACAGACTTACCCAGTGATGGAACCTTCACAGGTCCAAACACATCACTGTGCACAAGCTCTAATATCTGTTTCATCCTCTTACCACCAGAGGGGAAACTCACCCGATTCTGCTTCCCATATACAGAATTTTCACAAAAATCAACATCCAGAGAGCTATTACTCATACCTTTACCATAAAGTATTCGAAGGCCCTTCTCTCCAATATGTCCAAGCCTTTGATGCCACAACATGGTCTTCTCTCCAAAGACCACTAGATTTTCTG
>APFE031304585.1:951-67442 GCA_000404065.3 Pinus taeda | reverse complement strand
TCACCACCAGAATCGATCTCGCAGATCTCCCACTGAACAGGGTCTACCACAGGCCCGAGCAAAACCCCTCAGCAACAAAGGCGTCCCCTTGAAGCCAAAACAACTTTGATACCACATGTAGGTTTTAACCCTATACAAAAATTACCTGCATACGAATTATAAAACAAAGAAAATAAACAATGTGAGAGCATAACACATAAAACACATATGCACAGAGATTTCCCCTGGATCCCAAAACCGGGACTACCAGCTTGATTTTTTATTATGTTCCTTTCAATGTTTCAATACATATTTATACATGCCGAAGCATCCAACACCATGGACCGAAAACCATCACGTCCAAAACCATGGACTAAAAACCATAGGTAGGTTCGCCCAATCTAATATAACACAACCCAATAGCCTTAAGCAAAACCCCAGAGCAAAGAGGGAAGAGAAAAAGGGAGCCTTCTATGTATTTTAAGGCAAGAAGGAGCACGAGGATAAAGACTGGCAGACCCCAGCCACCGTCAAAAGAACCAATCATGATTGTAGACACCCCAACTGCACAAAAGGAGAGGTCTCCCTCCAAGGCATCCATCACTTATGAACGGGGAAGCCCGAAGACATCCACCTAGAGAGAAAGAATGAAGATGTTAGACACAAAGGCCTCTCTACATGATGCTGAGACAATTCTATAAGATACATTGGCCAGGCTAAAGGAGACCGAAGAGTTGGAAGAGAAGGCAGCTACATCATCCCAAGAGGAGGAAAAGACTGAGAAAATTGAGGAACCAAGCCCCCAGCCCAACCTGGGCTCTTACTACAACTTGCTAGATGTGGGAAGGATAATTCCCCAAAAATTTGCAGTGCCGCTCTTCTTTGCACTGGAGGAAGAGAGAGTGAGGACCCACACTTGGATGAAAATTGCCAAGTCCAAGGGTGTGGGAGATATAGGTCCCTTGGAGGAACAACTCAAAGAGGTAAGGAAAGAATTGGCTTTGGTACGACATATAGAAAGCAGCCAGCGGGCCAAGCTCCAGGAAGAAAATGGGCTGCTCAAACAACAACTACGGTTACAGGGACACCTTATGGAGGAGAATCCCCACACCTTAGGTGGACAACAGCAACAGGAGGAGACCACAACAACCAATAAAACACCTGATGAACAACAGAGAAGGGAAGGGATGCAGGTTGAAATTGAGACACTGAATCGACAGCTACAGGAAAAAGAATTGCAAGCAAGCCTAGAGATACAGTCTTTGAAATAGCAGGTACAAGAAAAGGAGGCCCAACTGGCTTGCATGGCCAGTTGGGCGATGGAAGCTCTGCAGTGTAGGCAGCCGACCAAATCCTACGCCCTATACCTCAAGGATCAGTGGTTGCAGTTTCAGATCAGCGCTTTAGCACAAAGAGGTATCACTCCATTTCAGAAGTACTCTCAATTCATGGCTCTATGTGACAGCAACTCATCCGAAGACAAGGCCAAGCTATCAAAGTTTTACCTACACAACTTGGCCCTTCCCAATATGAACTCATGGGACCCTAACGCTGTGGTAGGGGACGTACAACTTATGGCCATGGCCTCTTGGATAAATCATGAAGAAAAGAGAGCAGTAGAGGTCCAAAACATTATGAACAGAGAGCTACATGAGCCATTATTAATTAGAGCAGAACTGAAGGATCCTTTAGCATTGATATCCGCCCACCAGCACTTGGCCAATGACCCTCAGGCCCTACCAGATTACATGGGAAGACAAGCCCAAGCCATAGCCCATTTTGAGGACATGGAGAGACTGCTGGGGGATAACTGTGTTCATGCTTGCTCCCGAAGGTGGAATTCACTATCCCGCAGCCTAAAGATTAGAGAATACCACACCCCCACAAGGATGAGGGAGGCCTTGGCAAGAGTGCCTCTCTACAAACAGTCCATGCAGAATCTTCAGGCCAGTAGGATTAGCCTCAAATTCAGTCCTCCCTTGCTTTTGGGATTGTTAGAGGGAGTCAGAGAAGAGGAGCAACACAAGCCGTGGGAAGAAGTGGAAAGCAAAGTAGGATTTCATGACCGTGAAGAAGATATCACTTCAGAGGCCTGGGATGTGAGGAAGGCGGTCAAGGCTATCCAGGATGATGAGTTGGACTAGTTGCTTAGAGGATGAGCAACCCATTTAGCAGGGGGGTGATGATGAGCCCCGAATTGGGTAACTTATTGGGCTCATTTTGCTTAATTGTCCTTGTTCAATCCTCCTTTTTCATAGATTATGCATGTTTTTTTAGTATGTTTATGTTGTTTGAACAAATAAGGGTGGTCACTCTAGTAGGGAGGCTAATATGTGGTTATTTCAGGTTTTTTTGGACAAGTTTTGGAGAAAAACCAAGCAATCATGGGACACGTGACAACCAAGCTTGAGGTGAGGATTCGTAGGGGGGTTGTCTCTGGCATTAAATGACCCTTCCTCGAAATCTCCACCCTCAACTCCGAGCTCAACAGGCCACCAAAACGAATCTTAAAGGCAACCAAGCAACTTTGGAAGAGTGACTGTTTGCTGCAGTTGGAACAGCCGAGTCCCTGGAATTTAGGAAGGCTGCTAGGCCCCTCGTAGTGTATAAATAAGAAGGCCTCAACATTCATAGTTTACTTTTGGGAACTGTTGTAATTTTGCACTTGAGTGTTGTCATTCTCCCAGCTTGTTTTTCTTGTAGCTACTGTTGTATAACTTACTTGTGATGATTATTTTTGGATAATGAGAAGCAGTTCTATTTGGCATCAGCTCTGAGTTTTTTCAAGAGCCTGTAGCTCTTGGGGTTGGACCCAACCTAAGAGCCAAGGCCTCCTTCATGTATTGTTATTTGTTTTTGTGTCTTTGCAAAATAATTTCTGTTTAGTCGATTAACAACTTGCTGATTACATAGGTCATGGTTAATGATCAAATAGGCTTTCGCATGCTCAGATTTAGTTAATAGATTAGTAACAGGGAAAATCTCCAGAAAAAGGCCATCAAGCACCTCTGATCTCAACTATTCCTCAGTCAGATCGTGAGCTGGGACAACGGTGACATTGCTGCCAACAAAAACACTATTTTGCTTTGTCATGCAATTCTTAGTGTTGGAATCCTCACTTGCAGATGCTGATATTAGTAGTGTTTAAATTCTTCAGTTGATGATTGCTTAGTTGCATAGTTATTTCACGCATTTCATTTCGAATAAATTGCTCTTCATTTCCTTTTGCTGTTACTTAGGTCAAAATAGAGTGAAGTAACTAGGTCATAGGTTTTATAATTGTTTGTTTGTTCAGTTTGAAAAACCACTTGCAGAGTACCCGTTATCCTTCCTTACATGCACATACCCCATCCAACCTACCTGCTTCATCCTTCACTTAGAACCCTTACCTTACATTTGCCTCATTCGCTTACTTTGCCATGATTCTCATCTTCTTGTGCAACATCGTTTCGTCCCTCCTTGAACAAATCTAACCATCTGCGCCACTCCTCAACTCCACCCTCCAAGTCTTGAACTCCCCTACACCCCTATTTCACCTCCATACTCATTCCTCCACCTTTTCCCTCCATCCATGCTCCAAAATCCCTATTTCTGAACATCTTGTAGAAAATTATAGACATCCTGTAGAAATTCCAGACATCTTGTAGAAGTCCTGCAGACTTCCAGTAGAAGCTCACGAAGGCGGTTTCTTGAAGGCCAAACTCTGTGAAACTCTCAGGAAGGGTTTTAGGGACCCCTTAGGCCCTCTCTGAACCTTCCTGGCCTCTTTCAAGCATTTCCTCTCACCAATCCACCTCTGCACAGTCAAAAACAGTTAAAAATCACGTGCATGGTAATTCTGACAACTTATTCAAAAATACAAAAAGATGGTTCTTTCAGATTTTGCTGTAGAAATAGCTTAGGTACATGCATTTCATCCTCTTAGAAGTCAATGGAATCTCTCCCAGTAGCTTGCATCCTCTTTCTTGCATCAGTAGAGCTAACTAGTAAAATTATGGTTTGCCAGGGTTTGCGTTTGCTTTCAGCTTTTCAGTTTCCTTCTGTAGATAGATTAGCTTCCTTCGAGTTAGCTTCCATTCATCAGTTAATCAACCTCTTCTCAGAGCTCATAGAAGTTGGCTTGAGCCCCTAGCGAACTTGTGCCAGCTGACCAAGTGACAACTACGACAAGACCTAGTACTTGTGCATATAGCACCGTCGCTTCTAAGTTTGTTACGAACTACCGGGTTGATAAAAGTAAAGAAGGGAGTCCCAGGAGTTGCAACATTGTTGCTACAATACTAGAGCTCACCACATGTGTAATGTATGGTCTAGTACAGACCATTGCATACATTAGGCTACCAACTGCACTTGCATATGGAACATGGGACATGTCCTCTTCCTCTTCTTGTGTCTTGGGACATTGTTCAGCAGATAACATTACACCTACAGGAATAGGAACCTTCACCAATATTTTATCCTGCATATTAAACCTTTTCAATATTATCTCGACACACTTCCTCTGGTTTAACCACAGCTTCCTCTTTGTTCAATCTCTTTGCATGCCCAAAATATAGTTTGCAACACTAAGATCTTTCATGTCAAATTTGGAGGACAATTGGGTCTTCAAATCCTGGATAACTTCTTTATCATTTCCAACTAGCAACATATCATCCACATACAAGACCAAATAAATAACATGGTGACCATTTAATTTAAAATACACACAGTAATCTGCTTTACCTCTGGTGAAGCCAAGTCCCCATATAAATGTATCAAATTTCTCATACCACATCCTTGGTGACTATTTTAACCCATACAAAGACTTCTTTAACTTGCATACCAGTTCTTTCTTACCCTTCACCACAAAACCTTCAGGTTAGCTTCATGTAGATCTCCTCTTCCAAATCCCCGTGAAGAAATGTTGTCTTCACATCCATCTGTTCTACCTCAAAATCAAAAGTAGCAGCAACAGATAAAAGTAATCTAATAGAAGTTACCTTGGCAATAGGAGAAAAAATATCACCAAAATCAATTTCGAGCACCTAGGAATAACCTTTTTCTACCAACCGAGCTTTATATTTCTCCACTTTTCCTTATGCATTTCTCTTCTTTTTGAACACCCATTTGCTGCAAATGGGTTTCCTTCCAGCCGACAACTCCACCAGATCCCAAGCCTCATTTTTGTGCAAAGATGCCATTTCATCAACCATGACCTCTTTCCATAGTTTTCCATCCTCTGAATCCACTGCTTCCTTTATAGTTCTGGGATCATCATCAGTAACAGAGAAAGCAAAATTTGAAAAGAAAGCAGATGGACTATACCTTTCTGGCTACCTTCCTTCTCAAACTGATCTTCTCACAGCCAGAGTTTGTGGCTCTTCATATTCTGATTCCTCCTCTATTATAGAGTCTGATTCTTCCTCCTTTAGCTCAAACTCTATCTTCTCAGGTTCCTTTGGTTGGAGCTCATGTTTAATAACATCTTTCACCTCTCTAAACACCACATCTTGGCTATACACAACCTTCCTTGTTACTAGATTCCAAAGCTTATAACCCTTTAAATCGTCCTTATACCAAATAAAGATGCACTTTTCAGATGTACTATCCAACTTCGTTTGTTTCTCCTTGGAACATGTACATATGCATCACATCCAAATACCCTTAGATGTGAAAGAGAGGGTTGCTTACCAGTCCATACCTCTTGTGGAGTCTTATCCTCCAACACTGATGAAGGTGACCTATTGACCAAATAACATGCAGTATCCACCACCTCTGCTCATAATTCCTGTCTGAACCCGGCACCACTAAGCATGCTTCTTGTCCTTTCCATCAACGTCTTGTTCATTATTTCTGCAACTCCATTTTGCTGAGGTGTATATGGAGTAGTCTGTTGCATGATGTACCACACTTCTTATAGAATTCTTCAAATTCCTTGCTGCAAAACTCTCCACCATTATCTGTCTGCATCACCTTTATCTTCTTCTTTGTCTGATTTTCCACAAGAGCCTTAAATTCTTTAAACTTGTCAAAGACTTCAAATTTCTTCTTAAGGAAATATATACATGTATTCCTTGAGAAGTCATCTATAAATTATACATAGTACATAGACCTACCAAGTGATAGAACCTTCACAGATCCAAAGACATCATTGTGCACAAGATCTAATATTTGTTTCACCCTCTTACTACCAGAGGGGAAACTCACCTGATTCTGCTTCCCATATACACAATTTTCAAAGAAATCAAAAGCCATAGAGTTATTACTCATACCTTCTACCATACCTTTACCATGAAGTATTCGAAGGCCGTTCTCTCCAATATGTCCAAGCCTTTGATGCCACAACATGGTCTTCTCTCCAGAGACCACTAGATTCTGCTCCACTTTGAAGAACCACAAAACTATTGCACCCATCAATAACAATGCTACCTTGAAGCTTGTACAGAGTTCCAATTCGAACTCCCCGCATCAATACCAGTGCTCCCCGAACCATTTTGCAGGTATCCTTCTCAAACATTGTTTTTACACCTACATCATCCAACTTACTTACAGAAATCAGATTTCTGGCCAATGGGAGAATATGCAGAACACGCGGAAGTGTTCTAACCCTTCCACACCTTGCAACTTCAAATTTACTTTTCCGCAACCAATGATTCTAGCTTTCCTAGCATCCCCTAAGAATACATCACCACCATCGTATTTCTCATACTCGCAAAACCACTCTCTATGGGGAGTGAAGTGAAAGGATGCACCTGAGTCAATCAACCATGCCTCATGATCTACATGTGTACTTGAAGAAGCAAAATACACATCCCCACCTTCATATGAGGTGGTTTTCGCCTCTGTAGAAGGAGCATCATCAGATCCCTTTCCTTTATCAGGAGCTTTAGATTTACAGTCCCTTTTGTAGTGCCCTTCCTTTCCGCATTTCCAGCACACGACCTTTACGGGTTTTCCTGGAGAGTTAGATCTCCCTGTAGATTTGGATCTCCCACTCGATGAATTATTTTTGTTTTTGTTCTAGAACCATCCTCATACAGACAATGCATCATCATTCTGGCTTTCCATATTTTCCCGTCTCATCTCCTTTGTCAAGAAGGATGAGGCTACTTCATCAAACTGCAAGGCAGTTGTATTGCTACCTATTCCAATAACCAAACTATCGCACGAATCTGGTAGATAACACAACAAACTGATGCACTTATCTTCATCTGAAATTTTAATATCAACAAATGCTAACTGACTTACCACAACATTAAATGCATTCAGATGCTCTGTCACTAAGTCTCCATCTTTCATCCTCAGGTTATATATCTTTTTCCATAGGGACAATTTATTCACCAGAGACTTACATTGGTACAAAGTCCCTAACTTGTCCCAGAAAGCCTTTGCCATAGCTTCCCCTGATACATTCAACAATACCGAATCAGAGACACACAACCGTATTTGGCTCTTTGCCTCCGATCCAACTTCTTCCATTCTTGATCGAACACTCTCATTGGTTTAGTACCCAGATCTACTGCAATCCACTGATCTTATCCACCAACAGATCCTCCATCTTGAGTTTCCACAACTCCAAACTCTGACCATTAAATTTCTTGATCTCTATCTTTCCACTACTCGCCATCATCTTTCACCACCAGAATCGATCTCACAGATATCCCACTAAACAAGGTCTACCACAGGCCCGCAAAGGCATCTCCTTGGAGCTAAAACTGCTATGATACCAAATGTAGGTTTTAACCATGTACAGAAATTAGCTACATATGAATTCTAAAACACATAAAATAAAAAATGCGACAGCATAACACATAAAACACATATACAAAAATATTTTTCCCTAGATCCCAAAACCAAGACTACCAACTTGATTTTTCATTATGTTCATTTCAATGTTATAATACATATTTATACATGCCAAAGCATCCAATACCATGGACCGAAAAACCATCATGTCCAAAACCATGGACCGAAAAACCATCGCGGTCCAAAAACATGTGCGAAAATCATGCACAAAACCATAGGTGGGTCCGCCCAACCTAACATAGGGTCCAAAACCAAAATTTTCCGAGGCGCTGCCGTGGACACCATAATGTGGGGTTACAGGTGCCCCTCAAACCCCCTATGACCTCCTCCCCTCTAACCCCTAGTTAACTACGTGGGCTAGTCATGGAAAGAATATAACACAACCCAACAACTTCTAGAATCCAATTAAGGGAAGTTGATTCTTGAAATAGAAAAGGTTATATATCAATGTTCTTGATCTCTTTGGAATGTAACCATTATGTACTACCTAATCAAGTGGAGGAACATGCCTCTAAAAGAAGATACATGGTAAAACGAGAAGTTCATGAAGAAACAACCACAATTGCAAGCTTTGAGGATAAACCTTCTTTGAAAGAGGGCAACATATTCATCCTCTCCAAATATAGTCGAGAAAGATATTCCAAAGGGAGAGGCAGAGAGAGAACACATGTAGATAAATGTTCCAAGATATTAGAGAGCCCTTCTTGTATTCAAAATGCATTAAGTGTTATCCTTGCTTATGGGTGTGAGTCTAGAAAGAGTGTGGAGCCAAAAGATACATGATAATTTTTAATGGTCCTTACGGTATAACTATCGTAATTTTTAATTTGAATATATATTTTATTGTTTCCCAATTCAATATAGCATTTTTAATGCATTACGTATTCTAGTTAGGATTTTCTTGAGAAATCTAAATTAGATATATAATATATTTAATGCTCTCATTGCTCGGGAAGGTAGGATTGGCATGTCTTATATTCATTGTATGTAGTATACAATTATTATGAGCTAAATAAGGATCTTTAGGATGTGCAGTAGAGTGTTCAATAACCATACCAGTCAAGATCATAAGCAAGGCCTTCACATATCTTGATGTGCACATTTTCTCACTTTACTTTTCCTTGAATATCAAAGGATTTGTGATATTAGAACTAGTGATGGACAATGAGAAATTTATTTGTTTTCATATCAGATACTCTAAGAATATATTTAGGAACATTCATTTGGGAATAGGAAGATTTTCCTCCTAACACATATGCAGGTATATGTGCATAAACCTACCCTTATAACACAAAATGTGCAAAAATTGGATTATAGAAGGACAATGCTTTAATATTAATATTTTCAATCAATAGGATATATGTTTCTAGGCTATATATGTCCTCTAGCATAAAATTATTATAAACTAATGAATGATCCTAAATTAAAGTAAAAATATGGTATCCATCTTAGCCACTGTTATTATTAGAAGACAAAGAAAAATATTATGCAAGCATCAAGAGAATACAAATTTAAAGACATATATTGATAACTACATCAAAATACAAGTTGAGAAAGCAATAATCTATAGTTAAAAAAAAAAAAAAAAAAAAAAAAAAAAATCTATGAAAGTTACATGAAAATGGTAGCTATAATTAAACTTTTGTTTTTAAAATAAAAAATAAAAATCTTATGAAAGGAAATAAATATAATTGGAATCTTTGGATATCATATATCAGAGACCCTTTCTATAAGTAAATGTAAATAAAATAAGACATGAAATTTAAAAATAAAAAGATTTAAAAAATTTTAAATATATTTCACAATGAAATTTTAGTAAAATATATGTTAATATATAATATTAATATTTATTTATGAAATGTAAGAAACAATTATTAGAAAAATAGAGAGTGAAGAGAGATTGTACAAAATGCAACACTACACTATTTTTATTCATCACACAAAGTTTACATATATAGGAATATAAATCACTAACTTCCACAAATATAGATCTTAAAAAAGTGGATCTATGAATCAGACATGACACAACTACAAGTCATACACATAGGAAAAACAGCTTCTAGATTGACACGGGGGACTTACAATCACAACCTGCAAATCACATGACACACATGACATACATGTAAGCATTACATCCAACACCCTTTCTTAATACTTACATGTAACAAATATTGGAAACAAACATTACAAAAATAAATGAATATTTTTAACTTTTGTGTGATATGGTCATCACTAAGACTCACATCCACTCTGATTCGTCTATGCTCTTTTCTTCACCACACTTTCGATCTTCTCACTTGATCCATTTAAGACATGACCGCTTCTGACCATCGTTGGCATACTTTGCAGAACCTCCCAAAGGACAATATCTATGCTAAACCATCTTATGGAATTGATACCATTTGTTGAATCCATGACCATCCTCATTATTCATCAGTTATCTAGGATAGCTTTCTAGCTCTAAAATGTCTTCAAAAAATAATTCTGCAACTTGACTTCATATAAAATAACTTGTATGATGCTCCTGGAGCAGATCACACCATCTTGGCTTTATTAAGAACAACCTATAACTAATGTGAACACGACAAGTCACATTAGTTTGTTCAATAATTAGCCTATTTTTTGTGATTCTACATTTTCGTTTGTTCAATAATTAGCCTATTTTTTGTGATTCTGCATTTTCTTTTCACATTACACTAAGACAATAGCACACTACAACATACTAAAATTACAACCAACACCGCATAAGACATCTCAAAAAACAAGACTACAATGATTTATTATTTCATATCTAATGAAAAATGTGGACTTTCCAATTTCCTGTTGCCACTCACATCTTTGTTCATGTGCAACATCTTCTGAGTGACATGGAAATCTTTTGGAATAAATTTAACACTCATTAGCTTCCACATCACATGTTCACGCCCCAACTTGATGCCTAAGACAAATATGTCTGCAGGAATTGTAGGATATAAATGGCTACACAGAAAGAAAGAGATTGAATGGTGATCATGCGATTCACCGCACAGATATTGGTAACAAGCTATCATCATAGACAAATAATCCTCCCACTTCCCTTCTATTGCCCTTACGGCCCATGCCACCCAAATTTTCGTCTTTTCTTGTTCTACAACTACCCTTTTGATGAGTAGAGAACAAGGATGACCACACTCCTCTCCACCCAATATTTCTTTCGATGCCTTGATCCTTCATATATCCTTCACACAATGGTCAAGAAAACTGGCATGGAAAAATAAATTGACCTTTTCCGAGATCTTATGCAGGAGGTCAACCTTATGTAAAGACAGGTTGCCACTGAAATATAAATCAAAACATACGCAAGCCTCTGACATGTTCTGCCATAAATCACTCACCTCTACCAGTTTGCGGACTACTCATTTAGACGTTCACGTTCCCAGATCTTAAATGAGATCATAATAATACTCTTATTGCCATTAATTATCTCCAATGAATTTGTCCCTTTTCGGAGCTTCCATGAGAAGCAGAATCACTCATCAGGTAGCTCTGCACCGCTACTAGGCACAATGCTCAATTTCTTGATGCAAGGGGGACGAATGTTAGTGCTACCACGGGCCTTTGTATTTGCCAATTTCTTGTCGGACAGTAGTTTGTAACTTTTAAAAAGATGCATAAATCTTACAACAATATATTCTATTCTCATTAAAAAAATTAAAAAACAATCCACTCTCATATCCTAATCTATTTATTTACCGCGGATGAGCTATCAATGCTCCGCCAATTCTTTTTAGAGAGTTAAGTCAAAACAAATTATGATACCATAGTAGAAAAATAGAGAGAGTGCACAGACTTCAAAAACCATAGTTACCAAATTTGAGTTACTAAATATTTTCACGTTTAATGTTTAGTAAGAGAAAAATATGAAGTATACCTTTTATCATTATTTTAATACATTATTTTTCTTATATTTTAAGATATTGAAATTGAATATTATAACGTTGAAAACTTTATAAGCTTTCTTAAAATTATTAGAAAAACAGAGAGATTGCACAAACCATAGTTACCAAATTTGACTATGAAAAAAATTGTTTACTGAAAAAAAATATGAAGTATACCTCTTATAATTATTTTAATTTATTATTTTTCTTATATTTTAAGATATTGATATTGATTATTATAAGATTGAAAACTTCATAAGCTTTCTTAATATTGTTTTCAATAATAAATTTTGCATATAAAATTATATACTGGACCAAAGCATGGAGTTTTATCTTTAAAATATCAGATTGTGAGAATTGTTGTATTCAACCATACACCCAACTACATCATAAATTATATGATACTCAATATCAACTAAATTTCCTTACAAATTCTACATTACAATGAACCATATAAATTCCACATTACCAAACATTTTATGTTTGCAATCAAGTCATATATTAAGTATGTGCAAACATTCTTCCAATTTCTAATTAATAGCCAAATAAAACCAAACTTAAACCTAAACTCTAATTTATAACATATATTTATAACATATAGTAACTACACCTATTATTCCATATAATATAAACTATTGTCTGATAATTTTATACTTAAAATCCCAATCATGGATTCAAAGTAAGGGGTAATTGGGTAAAATTCAATAAAAGGTTGTGAGGAGATGATTTGTGTGCACAACAACAGACCTTGGTTTAGTACTCCCTCCCTCACCATCGCCCCGGGAGGGGGCCCTAAGGCCCCTCCTCCTTTGCCTCTTCCACCAGAGATCCTTGCGTTCAGGAAGTTGATTGGTGATAGTAGTAAATGCCCAACAAGGGAAACACATCGCATGTTTGTAAAGACACTTGATAGTATCCCCACAGTCACCCTGTAGATATGCTTTGAACTTAGCTGCAAGAGGGCTCATTGGTCAATTTCTTGGGCTATCACCTTCCCCCAAGGCTATAAAGGCGTCGGTACAGGGGAATTGGCAACCACTAGTAAAGGAAGGCATATGAAGCTTCCTGGTTGGTAAGGGCTTTCTTGTCTTTGTTTTTTATTCAATAGAAGACAAAAATCTCATCTTTAGTAATGGACCATATTGCATGCGACCTCAGGGTATGTATCTAAACTCACTGTCACCAGATTTGGATCTGACACAAGATGTGCCGGCAGCGGTTCCAGTGTGGGTGTGCCTCCCTCATCTTCCACTGCACTGCTAGAACCTGAAGTCACTAGAAACGATTGGTAACACCCTGGGAGAATACAAAGACATAGTAGAGAGAAGGGATCAGTATTCATGTGCAAGAATATGCGCCGAAGTTGACCTAGAAATAGGGTTACCTGAAGCCATAAAGTTAACAATAGCATACTGGTCTTATATCCAAGAATTAGACTACGAGGAGCTACCATTCAAATGAAGAAATTTCCATGAATATAGACATTTCGCAAGATACTACAAAAAAAAGGAGGAAGATCTAGAGAAGTCGAAAGGAGAAAAATGGATCCAAGTGCAGAAAGTAGTCCAGGTCACGGTGAGTACTAGGAATAAAGGGAAAGAGGTATCGATGGAGTCTAGAACTTCCTTAATAGGAATGGTTCAAACGGAAGGAAGAGGAGAACAAACAAAGACAACGACTTCAATAAACCCATTCGAAACCCTCAACACTTCAATCGAAATTCCACAAACAAAGATAAAGGAGATTGAATGACAAGTTCCCTCACTTGAAGTAGAAAATAAGAACATATAAGTAACTCAACTTGACTCCCCAACAGGAACCTCCTCCTCACCCACATATGCAGAAATGACAAGGAAACAACCCCTGGAAACCTCTGGGTCATCGGAAGACGATACATTTGAGAGACCCTGTAAAAGAGTTGGAAGGAAATCTCATGAGGAAGCCAGGGAAGAAGAGGCACAGAGGCACAAAATGTAAGGCAACCAATCCACCATCGAAATGTCTATTGAGAGAAACACCAAAACAAGGTCCTATAAGGGGAGATCAACTCACTCCAATTCTATTAAATAAGGAAACTAGTCTCTTGGAATTTTATAGGCTTGGGGAACCCTTTGAAAGCTGAAGCAGTCAAAGATATTATAAAAATAAAAACTTCTGAGATCCTCATGCTCCAAGAGAATAAGATTTAAGGGGAGACCCTTCTTGAGATCAAGACATTGAAATGGGGGGAAAATGCAAGAAAGGCCATTAGTGCAAGCGGTACCTCTGGTGCCCTAGCAACATTGTGGTCGAAGGACAAGTATCAACTATAAATCTCCTCCAAGACCCAACATTGGATATTCACCAAACTTCGGCACCTCTCTAGTAAGCTCTTCATCTCTCTTTTCAACCTTTATGTTCCAGTCCACCTTACAGAGAAGAAAGAACGCTGGCAGACCTTGTCTAATTTCTTAGACATTTACTCCCTTCAGAATATAATAGTGGTTGGAGGTCTCAACCTCTTCAATGATCCAAAAGACAAGAGAGGTGGGAATAGTGGAAGGGACCAAATGCTTCCATTAGTAGCGGAGTTGATACTTTGCTGGGATATTCTTGACTTCAAACTGAAGAAAGGTATTTATACTTGGACAAACAATAGAGCTAGGCAAAACACATCTTTGCTTGCCTAGATCACGTCCTAGTGCAAAGCTCTTTGTTGCTAGGAAAAAGACTAATCTCCTCGAAAATTCTCCCAAAGCTAGCCTCAGATCACAAACCTATTCTCTTATAGTTGGAAGAGGAAGAAAATTTGGGTCTGTCCCCTTTAGATTCAACCTGCTTTGATCAGGGAAAGAAGGGTTCATGGAAATTGTTCTGGAGGCATGGTCCATACCTATGACAGGATCTCCTAGCTTCGTGTGGGAGAAGAAACTAAAAATAACCAAGAGAGCTCTAAAAGAATGGATTAAATAACCCTCAAATTCTCCTACCAGCAACATAAAGGAGATAGTTCAACTTTTATCAGATCCGCAAATGGATTTGGAAAGTAAGGAGATCTCTGCTTCAGATTTAGAAAGATAACAAGCTTCCCAAATCAAATCATTTCGCGCTTTCCGCCATGAAGAAGAGATTTGGAGGCTTAAGTTTCGTAGCTTGTGGCTTAAAGCTGGAGGTCGAAATACCTCTTTCTTCCATAGCCAATATAGAGCCCGACTATCTTGAAATCATATCTCTAAAATCACTTGCTCAGATGGGACTATGCTCAAAGCTCAAGAACAGCTAAAAAAGGAATCAAAAGATTATTTCCAGAATCTGTATAAAGAGGAAGGGAATGGGAGTGAAGAAGTCACCTCTGAATTTTGCTCCCACATTCCATCTTTGGTAAGCAAGGAGGACAACACTAGTCTTACAAAACCTTTCCCTGAGGAAGAAATCTATAAATTAATATGGTCCATGGAACCAGACAAGGGACTAGGAATTGACAGCTTCTCAATTCATTTTTATAAAATCTGTTGGGAAATAATAAAATCTAATCTTCTGAGGATGATTAAAGAGTTTTCATCAAAAATCCAAAGTGGGAGGTAGTACTAACTCTCCCTTCCTTGCATTAATACCAAAAGAAGTGAATTCAGGCACTTTTGATAGGTTTAGGCCAATCTCGTTGTGTAATGCATCATACAGAATCTTGACAAAACTGTTGGAAAACAAAATCAGGCCACTGCTTGGGAAACTCATTTCTCCCACCCAAGGTGGCTTTGTCAAAGGGAGACATCTATTGGATAATGTAATACAGGTGCAAGAAGTCATACATTCTAGTTATCTTCGGTAGGAGCAAGGTATGCTCATAAAGTTAAACATGGCAAATGCATTCAACCAGGTAAATCTTTCTTTCCTATACAAAGTCCTCCTTTCCTTTGGTTTCAACTCTAACTTTGTCAATTTGATTAAAGCTTGTACTGAAAAGCCATGGATAACTAATTTAGTTGATGGTAGGCCAACAAACTATTTCCAAGCCTCGAGGGGAATAAGGCAAGGTTGCCCCCTCTCCCCTTTCTTGTTCATTCTGATGATAGACTCAATAAGTAGGAAACTGACAGCTAAAAAGAAAGCTGGGACAACTACAGGAGTCATGTTGACAAAAGGGCTAGAGCCTCTCAATCACGCACTATTTGCAAATGATACTCTTCTTTTGGGCGGAGCCTCCATCAAGATAGCTAAATTTTACAGTGGAATTCTTCAAAAATTCTGCAACATATCAAGAGCTCTTATAAAAGGAAAAGTGCAATATACGTGTGGAATGTGGATCAAGAAACAATTCAAAGAATAGCCCTCTCCTTAGGATTTTTAGGATTCTCTTCTTGGGATAAAATCAAATATCTCGGGTTACCAATAACCCTAGGCCCTAACAAATTATCGCTATGGAAAGAGCTAATAAGTAAAATTAAGTCCAAGATTAAAGCTTGGGGAGGTCAATGGCTCACCAATGCTGGCAAACTTATCCTTATTAAATCTGTATTGTCCTCCCTACCTATTTATCAGGCTTCCTTTCTTTTGGCTCCAAAGAAGATCATGGAACAGATCTCCAGAGTTATCAGGGATTTTCTATCGAGAGGAGGAAGAGGAAACATCTAGTGAATTGAGATATAGGTAAATGCCCCATCTCTGAAGGAGGCCTGCAAATAAGAGACCTAGGCCTTGCCAACCTAGCTCTTGGAGGTAAAATACTTTGGACCCTCTTCTAAAATAGCAAACACCCTGTTAGTCAAATCATAAAGAAAAAATATCTAAAAGGCTCATCGCTAAGGCACATACAGATAGATAACAACATCAAAGGGACGTCGATATGCCATCTCTGGCGCCATGGGATACAGTTCTTCCAGAAGCACTTGTATCACATTCCTGGCAATGGAAAAAACACGATGCTCTGGCAAGACAACATAACGGGACAGTTGCCTTTGAGCAAAAATGAAGCAATCAAAGAAATTAGGAACTGGCTCATTCAGCAAGGAGTCCTCACTGTGGCATATATCTCAACATGGGATGACTTCGAAAAAGGCGAAATTGGGAAATCCCTCAAGTTTCATATAAAATGTGGAGTCAAAAGACCCTCTTGGAAGAAGTGTTAACGGGATTGGCACCAATTCACATGCGTTTGATGAACAAATGGGGATGGGGAAAGACTAGAATATACAACATAAGGCATGGATTTTCCTCTCTTCAAACATAGCAAGCTTCGAGCCATACTGCATTTGTGTGGAAACCACTCTGGGACCCTCTCGGTCTCCCCAAAATAAATTTCTTCACCTGGGTATTAATGCATGGGAAACTACTAACTAGTGACAATCTGACTAAAGAGGTATTCACGAGCCACATCAGTTTCTCTCTACTGCAAAGCCCAGGAAACCATAGAGCATGTGTTTGTGGATTTCTCTTTTGCTCCAGAAGTCTAGGACTGCATCCTTCAAGGCCTCAATGTCTCTGCCTCGTCGCAAGTCAAAGTAGCTAACCCTTTTAGCACCTGGAGAATGCGTTATCCCCACATGAACCAAAGAAAGACAACATGGAACAAAATTTGGAAAGAAATACCTAAATATGTCTGCTGGAAAATATGGCTCGCCAGAAATGAGCAAATCTTCAACAACATTCTGAACTTCCCTTTGAAGGTGGTAGAAAAAGCAAAAGCATTACTCCTCGAGACTGTGGCCAATCATCCCCTTAAAAATGATAACATGCTTCTCCTGAAAAAAAAAAATGGATGGGAACTTATATATTTTGAGACAAGATAGACAACACCACTTGCCCCAATAAACCTCTTGTATGGAGACTGCGAGAAACATACGCATATTTTCAAGCTTGGTGGAGGAAATAGGGTAAAACAACAATATTTTTTGATGGTCCCTCCAAAGGAAATCTAGGGACAGTAGGAGTAGGCAGAGTGATCTACTCCTCGGAGGGTATTCGTGAAGATAGCCTTAGCTGGGGACTTGGATAGAGAACCAACAACTAGGCAGAAATTCTTGGGTTGCTAAAAGCCTGTCAGATAGCACATGAAAAGGGCATTAAGGAAATACAAGTCTTCAGGGACTCAAAACTTTTGATAAATATATTAAATTCAGAGGACCACTTTAGCAATCTGGCGCTCAACCAAACACTTAAAAGGCTGAGACACGTGCTCCAAGATTTCTGTTCCTATCTCCTTTTCCATATTCTTCGTGTCTCAAATAAGGAAGTGGATGCAAAAGCAAACCTGGCATGCCTCCTGCCACAAGCAGCCTTAAGCAAGAATGATGAAGAACCTACATGGAACCCAATCCCATAATCTAGAGTAAAACCAGGCAGAAATTCTTGGGTTGCTAAAAGCCTGTCAGATACCACGTGAAAAAGGCATTAAGGAAATACAAGTCTTCGAGGACTCCAAACTTTTGATAAAGATATTAAATTTGGAGGACCACTTCAGCAATCTGGTGCTCAACAAGACACTTCAAAGGCTGAGATACATGCTCCAAGATTTCTCTTCCTATCTCCTTTTCCATATTCTTTGTGTCTCAAATAAGGAAGAAGATGCAAAAGCAAACCTGGCATGCCTCCTACCACAAGGAGCCTTAAGCAAGAATGATGAAGAACCTACATGGAACCCAATCCCATAATCTAGAGTAAATCTACACCTATGTAAGGAAAAGGAGAGCTGCAACTAAACAAAATTCTGAATATTGTAATGATGGTTGTTTTGGTTTCGGCCCAACCAGTTTTAAATAATTAATATAACCGTCATAGTTAAAAAAAAAAATCGCAATCAAAAAAATCTATCTTAATTTTTTTCAAACTTTTATTTAAATTTGATAAATTTACCAATTATATAAAATATATAAATTACATATATTTTTTCTTTTATTTTACAAACATCCATTATCTAAATAACTTATTCTATATTATTGTATATATTAATAGTCATATATTTTTTACAATATATAAAGCCCTGCTAAAGAATTTCCTATATATAGATTCCTATTGCATAAAAAAACGGGTGTTAACCCGACTGTATGCCATTTCCCGAACTCCAAAGGGGTTTGTGAAGAGTATTAAATATATATTTATAATTTTGGTTAGTCTTACTATATTATTCCATGAACCAAATACACCTTACACTGTATCAAATTTCAAATCCACATATTAATTAACAAACTGAATAGAACTATTGAATTTTCAAATGTTTTCTTCTAGTATAAATTAATTTGGTAACTATGGTACAAACAACACAAAACCACGCTATTTTTATTTATCTCACAAAGTTTACATATATAAGAACATAAATCATTGATTTGTACAAACGTAGATCCTAAGAAAGTGTATTATTAGTGAGACATGACACAACTACAACTCATACACATAGAAAAGAACTTTTAGATTGGCACCTAGAGACTCATGATCACATATTGTAAATCACATCACACACATGGAAGCATTACTTCCAGCAAAATTATATTTCCATATATGTATGAAATGTTATTCTCACTATGATTTTTTTTTAATAAAAATTATGAATTTAAAATTGTAATAAACTAGATGGCTTGTAAACATGGATAGACGTAAAAACACTTATCTCATGATATATTTCACATTGCTAAAATTTAAAGAAAAAAATCATAAAAAATAACGAAATTATAATTTTATTTTTAATTATTATTATTACTAAATATAAAAGGAATTAATATATGAGTTATATTCAAAAATTATGTGATAATCTCTAGTGATTTTGATGGTGTAGATGCTTTTAGGTCAAGGTTTCTCAAGACTAAAGTTAAGCTTGCAATCATCTCATGCCTCACACAACTTAGCCAAAAAAAATGTAACAATGTTATTAATGACACATAATCACTCTACTTTAACATCAAATAAATAGTGTTTGTTAGAATGTCATGTGCAATAATATATATTATTAATGTCATATGGACAAAAACCATAACTCAGATTTATATAACATATCTTTTTAATTAATCAATTAATTTCATAACTTAAAATGACACAATTCCTTTTAAAATAAATCATAATTTTTACTTTAATAAATACTAAATCTCAACCATTTACTTTGTAATTATTAATAATTAAATTAAATTTTTAAAAATCCAATTTCAAAATAAACAAATCTAGAAACAACCTTTGGAACAGATTAGAAGAGCTAAAGGTTCATTTTGAGTTGAGTGCTGTTGCTATAAAGTTATATGAGAATGTAATTGCCAAGTTAAAGACCAATGAGCGGTGGTCGAAAGATATTAAGTGTAATATCGGAGTTAAGCAAGGTTGCCCCCTCTCCCCTACCCTATTTGGCATTTACATTGACAAGCTAGAAGGCTGTTTAGAGGAAGCAAGATATGCTAGAACGATCTTAGCTGAGATAGTCATCATCCTTCTTCTCTACGTTGATGATATTATTCTTCTCGCAATGTGCCGATCTAATCTTGATAAGAAACTTATACTTCTTAAGGATTTCTGCACTACTATGGGTATGATTGTTAACACTGACAAAAAAAAGTTATGATTATCAAATCCAAGGACACTTATGCTAATTTTATGTATGACAATAGTAACTTGGAGGAAGTGTCTTCCTACAAGTACCTAGGAATTGATATTCATCACAAGCTCAAGTGGAACTATAGCATTGAGAAAGGGATTAATGGGGGATGGAAAGCTAATTTTGGTCTTGAAAATATTTGTAAAATGACAAACTTCATAATGTGGGATAGAAAGAAGTTCCTCTTTGAAACTTTAGTCACTCTGATTATCTTTTATGGATGTGAGGTTTGGGGTTGTAACATCTCTAGAAAATCTTGGAGAAAGATTGAGCAAATCCAAAAGCATTTTATAATGTATAACCTCAAAATTAAAAGCAACACACCCTATCCTATTCTCCTTATAGAAGTGGGACTTTCCCCTATTGAGAGCCTAGCTATTACTAGGCTTCTGTTGTACAAGCACAAACTCAATAACATAGGAGACCATAGACTTCCTAAGCTAGCTTTAAATTCCAGCCAAGACCACCTAAGGCTCAAATGAGGTTGGTATAAAGACACTAGGGCTTCGTTAAACCATTGGGACATCAATGAAAATGTTGCAATGCAAAACATTAATAACATTAAAAATATTGTTACTTCTAAGTTCAAAGAAAAAATGTGGTGTGAGAAAGAGTTAGCAGTTAAAAGAAAGTTAAGATATTATAAGGAGGTCATCAACCCCACCCTAGAAGATCAAAAGTATCTCTCTGTTTTAACTAGCTCAAAGAAGAAAATTAATATAGCCAAGATTAGAATGAACTCTCATGAGCTCCATAGTGAAACGGGTCGTTGGGCAATTCCCAAAACACCATGGATGGAAAGATTCTGCCATCTCTGTGAGAATACAAACATCGAGGATGAAAATCACTTCCTCTTAGATTGCCCTGTGTACAACCACATTAGATCTCAGTTTCAAAATTTGTGTTGCAACACTGACCTTCCTAGCCTTTTACGTTGTCAAAATTACAATGAGCTCGGGAGACTTCTCTCCATGCTTTTTGAGCATAGAAATAATTTTGCTATAATTCTACATCATTAATTTTAATATAGTTGTCAACCATAGCTTTTCTTATTTGTCGTTGTTAATTGAAGCCATTGGGATTTAGAATGGCATGGCTCCAGTGGGGAGAACGGCATGTCTGACGGCTTGAGACTTGAAAATCAACAAAGCCCGCGATTAAACACAGACTACAATTCCACCTACGCAAGTAACGCAACCATTTCAAAGTAAAAAAAGCAGAACCATATGCTAAATGTGGTAAAAGTATGGACGTGCACACGGGGATTACCGAACTATCGATTTTTCAAAACCATGTAAGTCAAAACTATTTTAGTCGATATTCCAAGGCCAAAGTATATAGAAGTGTACTCTAAATTTCGTATAGTCAGCAGAGATAAAATTCTCGGATGTTTAAGGGCTACTAAACCTTCGACATCGTGTCATAAATAGAAGTTAAAATCAGCGCTACCCACCAAATCTGACGGAGCTTGGACTATCGGAGCAACTCCATCTGCTGTTTCCTTTTCGAATTTCATCACGTGGCAAGGCGGAAAAAGCTTAGTGATAATATCTCTAGCGGATAAAACAGGTTGAGTATAAGCAAATAAATAATATGGAAGAACATCGTGTTTTAAAAGTTTATATTGGGATAATGAAAAGTTTTATTACTCATTTTTTTTTATGATTTTGTCGTTTTAGTTGACATTTGGTGATATAACTTTAAATGAAATCATATTTTTCTTTAATGTAATTTTAATAAATAAATAATTTAATGAAGTAATGATAATATTGTCATTGTAGTGTTGATATTGATGTCAATAAGTTTTTCGTGTAGTGGTCATATGCATGAGTGATGAATATTTGTGATTGGTCATTGTTTTAGTTGGTATTGATGTCAACATCATATGACTAGATTTAGATAAATAATATGGAAAAACATCATGTGCTAAAAGTTTATATTGGAAAAATGATTTTTTAAAAATAATTTTTGTATGATTTTGTCGTTCTAGTTCACATTTGGTGATATAACTTTAAATGAAATCATATTTTTCTTTAATGTAGCTTTAATAAAAAAATAAATTTAATGGAGCACCGTATTTATATAAATTTAATTATATAAAAATATTGATAATGTTCCCATTACAATGTTGATATTTATGTCAACAAGTTCTTGGTGTTGTTGGTCATATGCATGGGTGATGAATTCTTGTGATTGGTGAGGGTCTTATTAGCTGGCATTGATGTCAAGATCATATGACTATACCTAGTGGCTACTGAGGAGATGGATTTAGGACATGATGTGTTGGTTGGACATGTCGTTGCTACAAGAAGTTGGAGGGATTCTCATGGTGTGTTTCTTGGTGATGTTGATGTTGCAGGTGGAAGGAGTGTTGCTCTAGATGATACATATGTCTCTACATGTCTTGGAGACATTGCATATGTCGCTTCATGTGTTCAGTTGCATGTTGCTTGTGTTGGAGATGCCTCTATCATTGATGGAGGAAGTTAGATGACTTGAGGTTGTTGCTGCAAGAGATGGATATGTTGCTAGAGGTGATGGAGATGTTGTTACGAGTGCGTTTGGTTATTGTTTGAGGAGTTGGAGGTGTTGGTCTTGGCCTTGAAGTTGGCAAAATAGGTCTAGCATGACATAGAATTGTTCTTAGCCTATTTCATCAATTGCAAACCTGTTGCAGATGCTTGGAGGAGTTCTTAGACACTAGAAGATGTGTTCCATCAGATGGCAGAGGTTTTGGACTGAAGAACAGATGTTTTACTTTAGTTTGAGGTCCAGTTGTTTAGTATGGTGCTTGGATAGAAGTGCCAATTTTACATGGATTTTATGGAAAAATGAGGATGGATCTCAAAATTATGAGACATGAGTTTTGTGAAAAACAGATCAAAATAGCTTTCCAACAAGTAGTTTTTCAAAATTCAGTCTAGATTGAGAGAAACGAAAGGTTCTTTAAAGGTTCATCTTCCTAGTTGCATCCTTACTCAGTCAAGGGAGTGGTTTTAGAGCCATGGTCACATGGAGAGCAGCCTAACTGAGCGAATATAGCTCCAAGAGGCTAAAATGACATGCAGAGCAGTGTTAAGGAAGTGACTATGGGTTTGGATGATATTTTCTCCACATTCCTCATGTTGTTGAGCTAATTTTTGTCTTTTGGCGACTTCCTTGATCAAAAGTTTTTAGTTTATGGTTGGAAAAGTTTGTGGGACCTCCAAATTTTATCGAAGTTCAATAGATCAAAAAGGCTAGTGGATTTAGTGGTTGATTGAGTCAATGAACTAAATCTGGATCCAAATCAAGCATATGAAGAAGAATGTTGAACTCAGTAGTTCTGAGTAATTATTATGTTGAGCACTTGAGTTCATATTTATATTGGAGATAACTCATTTGTTAGTATGGTTGATAACACTAGTGTGTGGGAAGAGTGTGTGTTTGGAGAAGATCTTGCAAATTGTGTGAGCCTCATTGTGTAGAATTTCTGAATCAGTTTACAGTAGTAGCAATGGATATCTGAAGTATGTTTCAACCATATGTTTATGCAGTGAGTGAGTTGTTGGTGCGTGATTGGAGTAGAATTTGAGGAGATTCTTTTGTTCCTTTTATTGGAGTTTTTATATGGAGGTTTTGATGGAAGTCATTTACAAATATTTATTGAGCTTTGATGATATCTTTTCACAGTGCTCGTGTTGAGAAAGTTTTCAAAGTCCAGTCTTAAAATATATGAAATAAGGCTCGCATGGAGGTAGTGAAGACATGTAAGCATTGAGTATATAGTGATTGGTGTATTTAGTAGATGGAATAATTTTCTCCATATAATGTTGGTTGGATAGTTCAGTAGAAACTAAGAAAGGCTCATCACTCATGATAGTACCTGCAGATTGGAGTTTGTAGAGTGGATTGTGATTTCAGGAGTAATCGAGCGAGGATCATTAATCGTGGTGGCTTTCAGCGGATGGTAGTCCATAGATTCGATAGAGAAACAAGTTATTGTCTAATAGTGACAGATACTATTGAAATAATTCAAGCCTTCAAGGCTCATAGGAGTGAGTTGATCCATGTATAATTTGGTTGATATTTAATGGAAGAATTGAGCAGTGCAATGGCAACAGGGTGTTTTTTTTTCCCCGGATGGGTTTTCCACTAGAAACATTTATTTTTATGTGTTGATTCATTTTATGGTTGTATGTTTATTTGTGATGCACTAATCTCTTATTATATGTTCAGTTTATGCATGAAAAGATTAAATAATTGGAGAAAATTTGTATAAGTGGTCACACTACTAATCCACCACCCCCTCTCAGTAGTGATCAAGTTTCCAACAATTGGTATTAGAGCAGGGATTTTGGGTGCAGCTTGATCGCTAGAGAGTGGATCTTGGATATTTTTGGCATAATCTTTGCAAATTTATCAAAATCAATCAACAAGGTATTCAAGTGCTTCACGAAAGGTAAATTTTCAACTTGGAGAGTAAATATGGATTCGTATTTTCTATCCATTGATGAAGATATTTTTCTATCTGTTGAATATGGCATTAAAGATAAATGTAATTATTTACCTAAGAATATCATTTTGAATAGTATTTAAAACTCTTATATAAAATTTTTGAAGAATTATGATTTTGCCAAATAAATGTTGGATAAGTTGCGCAACTTTTATTTGGGAGGAAAAATGCACTTTTTCAGAAATGGAGAAAATTCAAAGGGTTCTACCTTTATTACAGTAACAAATGAATCCTGCTCCTGAGAAGAAGATGTGAGCTCTAGTGATGGAAAATATGATGATAAATCCAAGATAAGGGCTCTTGAAGAAAAAATTCAAAGATTGAAGGCTGAATAAATTTCTGCAAGAGAAGAAGCCGAGAGGCTCAAAGCTAGTGCTCAAGCATCTACATGCAAATATGAAATTATTGGAGCACCTAGTTACGACAAGAATAAAGAGATCCACGAGCCATGCAAGAAGCAACAAAATAAGAGAATAAGACCAAAGAACAAGAATAGAATTGGGAAGTGTTATAGTTGTGGTATTCATGGTCACATAGCAGAAAGTTGCAACAATGGAGATATCAATCTCTCTCATCGAAAGAAGCAACCAAAGGAGATCCAATATCAAGCACGTATGAAAAGGACATCTCATTCTTTCATGTACAATAGTCCATTTTATGGTTATTGTTTCTCATGCAATGATTTTGGCCATAGGGCTATTGACTCTAGGGAACATCCAAGGAATCAAAATTATTCAAATAGAAGACATCATCTTATTCCTTTATTCCCTGGTCACATTTGATGTTTTGTATGTGATAATATTGTCCACAAGGTTGATCATTGCAAGTTACTGATGTATTTCAGGATATCCACCCAGAAAATGGAGAATATGGAAAGTTATTTGCATGAGAAGAAGGATCGACAGTTGAAAGTTTGGAGCAGAAAAGAGCAGCAAGGTACTCCCACAAAAAATTGAGACTTTCTTAGTCTCGAGGGGAGCATATGGTTTCATTATGAGTTACATGAAAATTCTTATTTATTAGGCTATATGGGATATTATTCAGGGGTATTCCTTGTGGTTTGAAGCGTTGTTTTCATTTTTTCTCATTTCTGTTCTAGTGCGATTTTAGTTGGACCATCCATGTATATCTGTTGATTATTTCGAAGCAACTATATGTTTTGGTTTTGTTGATGCTAATGATGATATGGAAACGATGCATTATTTAGGTGTGATGAAGGATCACATAATTAGGGGGAGAATTTGTGCTTTCAAATGGTTTTTGAATGTGTTGGCATTTTGTTTTAGGAATATTTTGTTGTTGTTCCCACACATTGAATGTTGGATGAGATAGTATGGTTACATGTTGTATTTGGCATTGATTTTGTTATGGGATGGTATGCTTGCATCACATAGATGGTATATTGATGATGATCATTTTCCTAGATCATATTCACGTGTTGTCATGCATATGTTTGTTGCCATGGAGATCAGGTCAAGTGTTGGAGTAATATAATCTAGATTATGCATATTATTGCTTATGTTTCCATTTCTAGATGAATCATGCATGCTGCTAATATGTATTAGATGGATGAGTCATTTGTTGTTGTCGCATACAGAGAATATGTTGCTACATATAGTATGAATTTACATGGTTGATAGATGCTGATTTATATTTCTACTCATGTATTGTTGGATGGATGAGATATGTGAAGAAAATATGATTTATGCTGCTCGTGATAGTTTCATACATGCTGATGGATGAGATTTATGTAACCATGATGTTTTATGTTTTTTTTCTCATATATGGAGTACACATGTGTTGTTGCTCACTGATTTATTGCTTATGCCCTCAGTGATGATATATTGCTCGCCTATGATGAGGATAAGTATTTACTGCTACTTCTGATGATTTGGTATGTTGGATGTTGTTGCTAAGTTTTTTTCTCATGGGGAGATTGAATGTGATGATATGGATGTATTTGCCACTGCCTATGATATATTTCATGTTGTTGCTATTAGATTTTTTATCGTTGCACCTATGTGGATCATGGTGAACTTCCTGTAGGATGTTCATGGATGGATGGTAATGGCCAAGATGTTGAGTGTCCATGTACTACCATATGATGATTGTTATTACTTCTTATTTGTTGTTGCTACACATGGAGAGGTTATGTCATAGCTCATGGAGGACTTATGGTTTGATCCACTTGCCATGTATTGCATTTTATTAGTACTACCATATGGAGCATATTCATTGCTCGTTATTACCATGTACTCATGTTATTTAATCTATTGGGCATGTACTAATGAGAGAACCATTTTGTGTAGATGTAAAATCCATGTGATTTTATTATTTCATCTTTTGGGAACATTGCTCATGGAGAGATCCTTGGTGTCTAGCATGTTGTATCATTTGTTATGTAAGGGTGATGTAGAACTACCTTGGGTCCATAATGTAAAGTTGGGTCCATAGAGTCATGGTTGGTGATAGGTGTAAAGGAGTCATATGCCAACCCTATGTACTTGTTACAACTATGTACTTTCTCCATGAAGTATTGTATGTAATGTAGTTCATTGTATATCATTTCCAATGTCAATTAGAGTCATGGTTCATGAGGTGTAGTCTCTTGCACCTGGAAAAGAGGCTCATTACAACAGGAAAATGTGTTGGTTAAGGAGACAGAATGTATGATTACAGCTCCACTACATGCTTAGGGGGAGCATGTTCCATTTCAGAGTTGGCATGGCATTGGAAGTGGTGTTGGAAGCCGGTTTCATTGTTCTACATGTTTATCTTGTAGATGATACTTCTATGGGTTGCATCAGTATGGCTTTGATTACAGAGGGAACACTCTTCTCTTCTAGTACATTATTGGCATTGTACTTCATATTTGATTGCACTTTTCCATTGATGTCAAAGGGGGAGAGATTTTGTACTCATGAGTTAGCCTTACATGTTGTATTGAGGTTGGAATCAATGTCGAAGGAGGAGTTTATTGGCATTGTAGTGGTGCCATTCATGTCAAAAAATATCTTCGTGCTACTAGTTATATGCATGAGTGATAAATGCTCGTGATTGGTTATGGTCTTTTAGTTGGCATTCATGTCAACATCCTATGACTAGACCTAGTGGTTCTTGAGGAGATGGATTCCAGACATGATGTTTTGGTTGGAGATGTTGTTGATGTAGGAGGTTGGAGAGAGGTTCATGGTGTTTTTCTTGGAGTTGTTGCTACTGTAGGTGGATGGAATGTTGACCCAAATGCTGCATATGTCTCTACATGTCTTGGACGCATTGCATATGCATCTTGATGTGTTCAGTTGTATGTTTCTTGTGTTGGAGATGCCTCTATCAGTGATGGAGGAAGTTATATGACTTGAGGCTGTTGCTACAAGATATGGGTATGTTGCTATAGGTGATGAAGATCTTGTTATAGGTGTTCGAGATGTTTGGTTATTACTTGAGGAGCTAGAGGTGTTGGTCATGGCCCTAAAGTTGGCAGAATAGGTCTAGCATGTCATGTACTTGTTCTTAGCCTATTTCATTAGTTGCAAACCTATTGCAGAGGCTTGGAGGAATTCTGACACACTAGAAAAGATGTTCAATCAAATGGCAGAGGTTTTGGGCTGAGAAATGAATGTTTTACTTTAGTTTTAGGCCTAGTTGTCTAGTATGGTGTTTGGATGGAAGTGATAGTTTTGCATTGTATTTTCTAGGCAAATGAGGATGGATCTCAAAATTATAAGGCATGGGTTATGTGTAGAACAAAACCATATTAGCTTTCCATTTTGATTTTTTTCAAAATTCTCTCTATATTGAGAGAAACAAAAGGTTCTCTGGAGGTTCCTTGGCATAGTCGCATGCTTACTCAGTCAAGGGAGCGGTTCTAGAGCCATAGTCGGATGGAGAGAAGCCTAAGGGAGTGATTATAGCTCCAGGAGGCTATAGTTGCATGCAGATAAGTTCTAAGGAAGTGACTACATGTTTAGAAGATATTTTCTCCACGTTTATCTTGTTGTTGAGCTATTTGTTTGCTTGTGGAAACTTCCATGATCATACTTTTTAGGTTTATGGTCAGAAAAGTTTGTGGGACCTCCAGAAGTTAATCAAAGTTGAAAATATCAAAAAGGATAGTGGAGTTAGTGGTTGATTGAGTCAATAAGCTGAATTTGGATCTAAATCAAACATATGAACAAGATTGTTGAGCTTAGTAGTTCTCAGTAATTATTGAGCTGAGCACTTGAGTTCATATTTATATTGGAGATAACTCATTTTTTAGTATGGTTGATAACACTAGTGTATGGAGAGAGTGTGTCTTTGGAGAAGACCTTGCAAACTGTATGAGCCTAATTATGAAGAATTACTTAATAATTTTACAATAGTAGTAGTGGATATTTGAAGTACATTTCAGGCATATGTTTATCCAGTGAGTGAGTTGTTGGTGTGTGATTGGAGTAGCGTTTGAGGAGATTGTATTGCTCCTTGTGTTGGAGTTTTTATATGGATTTTTTGATGGAAGTTGTAGTTACAAATATTTATTGTGATTTTATGATATGTTTCTGTAGTGCTCACGTTGAGAAAGTTTTCAAATTATAGTTAGAAAATATGTGAAACAAGGCTCACATGAAGGTAGTGAAGACATGGAGGCTTTGAGTATACCATGATTCGTGGATTCAGTAGATGGAATATTTTTCTCCATCCAATGGTGGTTGGATAGTTAGGTATAAATCAGGCGAGGCTCATTGATCATGATAGTACCACCAGATTGAAGTCTGTAGAGTCAATTGTGAGTTCGAGAGTAACCATGCGAGGATCGTTGATCGTGGTGGCTTTGAGTGGATTATAGTCCATATAGCTAAGAGAGAAATCATTTCTTGTCTGATAGTGCCAGATACTATTGAAAGAAGACAAGTCTTCAAGGCTCATAGGAGTGAGTTGATCCATGTATAATTTTCTTGGTATTTAATAGAAGAATTGAGGAGTGCAACAGCAGTAAGGTGGTTTTTTTCTCAGGATGGGTTTTCTACCAGAAACACTTGTGTTTATTTGCTGATTGATTTTAGGCTTGCATGTTTATTTCTGATGCACTATTCTCTAATTATATGTTTTATTTTATGCATGTTAAAGATTAAACATTTGGAGAAAATTGTATAAGTGCTCACAATACTCATTCACCCCCTCTTATTGGTGATCTAGTTTCCAACAAATAAATTTTTTAAAAATAATAAAAATTAAAAAAAATTTCATCTAATATATTAAAGTATTTTCATAAAAATATATAAAATATACTAAATATGCCAATAAAACATCAAACTTTTTAACTTATAAACAATTGTGCAAATTAAGAATCAATCCCAAAAGGATAGTGTCATTTTAATTAAACATCTATAAATAAAATATTAATTATTTTATTTGTTTAACAAAAATTCATATCAATCACATACCATCATAAAAAATTAATCAACAATTCAGTGTAACTACTTAAAAAATATTATTTTAATTAAAAAAATACAAAGCACAAAACATTTAAACTAGATTTTAAATTTTATGTTTTAATTAGATAATAAGAATATATAATATTTAAAATACAATTTTTTTTATTTAACGTATAAAACGAGCAACTTGTTTCTTCTATATTTAGATTTTTGAATACTATTCTGAGCTCCTTAATATCTCTAAAATATGAAGGGTTTTTATTTCATTCAATGTTCTTGTGGGACCCCTACATTTGAGAAACTAGTTGTTCCATAAATCAAAGGATTCAAGAGCACAATGCTGACATAATACGTTGTAAGTCTCACTCTTTAGTTGTGGGTGAATATGTTGAGAATATGAAACACCAGAACACCACATATGTATAGAGGATTCCCATATCATTGCTAGGATTAATCATTTCCATCCTCCTAAATCAAGAGAAACTATCAAAATAATAAAATGGTCTAATGTGCTAAATATAGACAACGAGTAGAAAAATAGTAGCTATTAGACCCCATCTTTGTTTCTTTCCATCTAATTGGTGGTTTAAACTTTCTCTTATTTTCTTCTCCTTATTTTTTATTGGTATATAGTATTTTGCATAAGTTATTTTTTGACTGTTGGACAACTAATCCTCTATGGGTTGGTGTAGAATGTGAACAACCATGAGAGTCCAAGAGACCTTGGGATGCGGAACCCAACAGTCACACAAACGTACTATAAATGTATATCATTATCAAATAATAGATGTACTCTCCTGCTTATCTTTAATATTTTTTTGCTGCCATGTGTGTGTTTAACATTGTATCAAAGCGGGCGATCACTGGTCCTGCTCCAATTTGCTAGTCTTGCTCCATTTTGAGCCACTATTTTTTGTGGTCATTTTCTGTGAGTTTGTTTCTGAACGTCAGCATTATCTAGACTCTCTGAAATCTGCGACTGTTAGAACCTAGGACCTAAATTGGGCTCTCTACCCCACTAAATCTTGTCTCCTCATACTCAGCGTAAAGTTTGGGAAAGCCAACAAGAAATGAATGGTCGTGGACATCATTATCGGTGACTTTGTGCTCACTTTTAGCCTAGGTTCTTAGTGCTACCATCCACACCTAATTAGAGTGCTTCCACGCAGTTAATGATTTGTTGAAAGGTGCCTTGAGTGGGATCTGGAACATTGGGATAAGTGTTAGAGTTAGTTGGAATGGCGGGAATAAAACAGTATTGGACACCAGAGCAGAGATAGAAATCGGCATCAATTTCCCATTTCAATAACTTACCTGAGGGATGATGATCACACCTGCAATCGAGCTCAATAAATTCTAGGAAATTGTGCATGCTAGTGACCTCCTAGTCCATATATTCTCCTATTTCATTGTTGTGTAGAGAAACGCTCCACTCAACGTTATTTGTGCCATTTCTATCCTGCCATTCTGAATGTGCTCAATCGTTTCACTTAGTCATTTCTTTGTAATAATCTACTCAAAACTGCACACTCAGCCTGAGATGTTCCAGTAATCATGTTCTTCATAAAATTACGATTGTCAGGGACATCAATCACAACGTAGTAGTATTTAGTTGTCTCAAACTTCCATAGTGCAATATCAATTGTGATACCATGTTCACGTTCATACTTGAGCTTGTCAAGAACCCAAGCATACTTGAATGACCTCTTGTTCATATCAACAGCTTCTTTCTCAAAGCTTTTAATCACACGCTTTTCAATTCCCATGATGAACTAAATTCGCCTTCAAAGCATTTAATCGCACGCGATATGGGTTTTCTCCTTTCCCATGATGAACTAAATTCTTGTACAAAAATGGCTGCCTGAGTCTAGAGAAACAGAAGCACCATAGAACAACTTTGCAGTGGTGTGGAGAGTAGAGAGACTCACATAAGAGGTTATCTGACACCATTTTGTGGGGAATCTACTTCGACTGAAGTCCTTCAATAGCTCATGCACTTTAAGTCCGTCTGCGTGTAATCCATAGAGTAGTTGTGTGCAAACCTACTGAGGTACTTTATCAACTTATGTGTTTTGGGTCACTCTGCATGCAATCCATAGAGAAAATACCCAAACATATGAAACATGACTGGATTTCAAGGGATCCGCAACCTCTTCATCTTCATTCTCCTTCTGGGTATCACCATTTTGTGGGGAATCTGCTCCAACTGTATGAGATTCCTGCTCTTTTTGCCGTTGTAACTTCTTATCCTCTTTTGAGGGCTCTAGATGAGGATGAGGTTGATTGTATTCTGCCTTCTGTGCATCTGTGAGGGATTTCCATAGTTGAGAGAGAGATTTTGTTGTAGGGATGTTAGGGTGTGATCGCTTGACCTTTTCTCTATTGAGGTTGCAGAAATTGAAGTATGGTGATAGATTCTTAGTCTTGCCTTCTTCACTATTTCCCTTGCGCTTCTTGGCAAATCTAGCCATGGTATGTTGCTACCTTGATCTCATACTATGCACAAATGTTCTATGTATAACATCCGATTCTATGTATAACTATCAGTTCTGCAATTCTGGATGTATGTTTGGCTATTTTTACCCCAACATCTAGTCGATATTTAGCTACATCAAAGTAGATATTCGATAGGTCTACTATAGCAAAGCATTGTATAATCCAGAAAATCTTATAGAACTGATAGTGTCCACCATTTCACTATACCCGTCTCACACCTGAAACAAAGCGTAGCTCACCATCTTATACATCCATGAAATTATTCTTAGCCCATAAAAGAGTCTGTGCGTGATTCACATCTTGTTGTTGCTCAGCGACATATTGTGAAACAACTACGCAGTCAACTTGCAAGCCTACTCTTCCATGCAATACATTTAAGAGTTCGGCACAATCCAGAAACAGAAAGAAAAGGTTGAATGTTGAAGCTTAATTCCAAAATTGTTTTTTGATTTACTTTGAAGATAACTGCAAACAAGTTGTATGATCATTTGGTCCTTTTTTAGAGACATTGCTGCAGATTTTGACAATCTAGAGACTATTATCCAAACCACTTTATTAATTTCTATTTTTCTAGCTTACAAAAAAGAAGGCAGAGCTATTTCAATACTCTTTTGTTGTAAGTAAAAATGGTTCTAATTAGTTATGTATTAGTTTTATTAATTATCTTGATACATTCCACTATGGATGAGATGGTAAACATCACCAAGGACAATCTTTTCGACATTAAAATATTTCTACAAAATGCACAAGGCAGGGTTGAATTTTTCTAGCTTGAATCTCAGCTACATCAAGAAGAATTACAACAATGGAGTTGTCATTCTGAACCTGTTTCTATTTAGAACAATGAAATAGACTCCCACAAACATCAAGTCAATAATACAAATTCAGTGCCTAATGAAACAATAGATTTGCATGCAAAAGCAAAAATTCAGCCTGCACTTCCCAAGTTGGTCATCAGACCTTGGGAAGAGCTTATCCACAAGAAGCACAGAATTGGTCTTGGATATGGAAAGGACGTGTCCTTTCACATTCCAAACTACTCAAAGCCCATTCAGTTTCAGAGTGTTGGATTCCTTCATGACAGGTCACCTCCAGTTGTTCCAGATTCTGTCCCTCTTCCACACCAACAGATTGTGAAATCCCAACTCTGTGACTGAGTTTTCTATATAAAATATCATTGTTTTGATCTTCATCCATGTAAGCACTATCATAAAACTAGTCATTCTTTAAATACATGCTTCAAAAACAAACATCCTGTAAGAAAAATGATTCATCTTGGATGGATCGCTCTTGGCAATGGGCTTCAATAGCCAGGAAGATATTTTTCTCATACATCAAGATTTGTTCTCAAATATTGAAAAGTCTTGTCATTGAGATCTCTTTATCTTCTCACATTGTATCTGCCAAGGGGGGGAATGACGGTCATCTACAAGCCTTAAAGCCACATCAAGTGAGCGTAAGCCACAACCTTCCATACCAGATTTAGAGTTGTAGATAGAGATAAAGATGCCCTTGAGCATGCCTTCAGTCGATGATACCTCTTGAGAGAATTGGGGGCACTTCCTCTAGCAGAAGACTTCAGCTTCTATCCAGTTTTGGAAGAGTTCCAATAATTGCATTAAGCATTCCAGAGTTGTTGGTCATCCTTAAACCATCACAGGTTGAGACCTCCCTTTTCAGGTTGAGTTTCTCCCTCTTATGCGAGGTGATACCTCCCTTCATGGTTGAAGGTTTCCCTCTTCAAAACATCAGGAGCACTTCCTTTAATAAAAGACCCGAGCTTCATGCTAGACTTGGAAGAGTTTCGGGAGCTGCACTAACCGTTCCAATGTTGGTGGTAATCCTTAAACCAATGCCCTTTATACCAACATTTCAGAGAGCACATTCAGCCTAGTGTTGATGGTTTTTGCACATTTTATACTACAGCTCTCTTCTTGGACTGATACCTAACCTTTCGGATTAAGGGGGGAATGTTGGACACCTAATCCTCTATGGGTTGGTGTAGAATATGAATAACCATGAGAGTCTAAAAGACCTTGGGATGTGGAACCCAATGGTCACACAAATGTAGTATAAATGTATATCATTGTCAAATAATAGATGTACTCTCCTGATTTTCTTTAATATTCTGTTGTTGCCATGTGTGTGTTTAACATGGACTAAAGTAAGTTTATCTTTTTTATTTTAATTCATTTTGTTTCATTCATCAAATTATTTTTATTTTCATAAAATATAATCATTTATATTCATTTTTTATTCCCATATTTTATATTAAAATTATATAATATTCCAATCCAAAAATTTTGTGTTTTTTTTAACATCATTGGTTGCTATATTATATTTCAAAAAAAGTGGAAAAGGTTATTCCCCTAAGATACATAGTGAGTTGCCATGAGATGCGACGAGAGTAGGAGTTATGGTTACAAAATCCTCCTTGCTCCTGCCTTCTAGGCTTTAAGGTAAGAGTTAAACAGAAATAAATCCTTACAAATTGAAACACTAGGAAACAACATTTAGAAAACATATTCAATCTATGTTTATATGACTGATTTGTCTCACTGTTAAATGTTCAGGCTTATTCTCTTGATTGCCTTGCTTGATACTTAAAGAGCTTGTTGGAAAGGTGTTTTTCTTTTCCATCATTTATTTCAGTATCTCTATGGATTCCTCAGCATGAGCACATCTGTTGGAGAGTTGTCTGAACTATTCATGTAATGATGAAATCCTGTGCAGAAACAGATTTATGCCAGCTTCGTATTTTTCTTTTATAAGCCTGCTTTGGTTTTAAATCTTTGCCTCCATGATCACCTGCTGACTATCCATCTTGCTGTCCAAAATCCTTTGTTGGGCTCTTAATTGTTCTAGCTCTGCTTGGAGGTCAGCACAGTGAACGCAATCTTCACTTCTCGCCATAGGTTGGTGTTGTACTTGAGAGCAAAGGATGGGCTTGAAGTGCTACTTTTGGTAGAGCGGGCAGGGGTTGCTAATAAAAATCAAGTTCACTATAAGGTCCAGAGACCTTAGAGAGCAGTGGGAGACTTGATAAAGAAAAGCAAACCAAAAAAAGGTCTTGTAATGCTGCTCTTGAATGCACGCACAGGAGATGCTACTGGGAGACAGGGTCACTATCTGATCCAGTTCCATAAAGTGGTGAGTAGCCTGAGACAAAGGAAGGAGGGGCCACAAAGAGCTCAAAAGTAGGTAAGTAGACCGAGAAAGTAGAAATGCAAAGCAGGGAACTGAAGGGATGCAGAAAGGGATAAGAGTAGGGGCATATAAAGAAATCAGAAGGGAGATCATAGAGCATGAAGGGAGAACCAAGAAGGGATAGAGAGAATCGAGGGGATGATTCAGAGGAGCAGGGGAGGGATGGCTAGGAGGAAGAAGGACGGTCGATCTACTGATGAGAGGTGATAAAATAATAATTTCAAGAGGATGCCAGATCCCTATGCGGATCTTAGCCACAAGGAGGATAAGACCGATCTTTGACCAAACCATCATATCAGGTATGCTAAGGATCTGATCGGTGATAGAAAGAGTCATCATCATGGTAAATATTGAAAAGATTCCACATCGTTGCAGACAAGGCAGCCCGATGGCTTGGCACAAGCTTTGTTGGTTTGATTGTCAGCATTTTTGTTGAGAGAACGCAGAATATGATAATAGTGCAAGTCTTTTATGGAGTGTCCTAAAATTTGACACCGTCTGATAATTTGTTGAAGAAGAGAATTGTATAGATCCCTGTTCTGAACCATTGCACTGATGACAATCACCGAGTCTCCCAATATCATGACTGTGTCTATACCAAGCTTTCTAAGTTGTATAAGACGTTGGTAAAGGGCCAAGGCTTCTGCTCTGTTATTGGAAGTGTGGCCAAGACCCCACTCATAAGATAGAATGCTATCCCCATTAGCATTAAATATAACTCCTCTCACCCTTGCTAACCCGGGATTTGACTTTGAGGCGCCATCGAAGAAAAGATAATGTCTGTCGCTGTTTTTAATCCAGACTGCAAACTCTTCTTCCTTTAGCCTAATATTCTAGTTAGGGGGAACATTGTTGTTTCTATTATTAGCAGCATCACCCATCTGATTATTGCTATTTTTATATAACGGGTATCCAATAAAGCTTCGTTCTTCTATTCTGAGCTTAGTGATGTTTATGCTTCTCTGATTCTTAACTGAGATGGTTTCGAGGGAAGACTCCTTGCCTTGTTGCAAAGACTTCTGTCGAATCCTTGTCCTTAAAAACCTTTTGATTTCGTGCCAGCGAAATGTTCCATAGCATATTGCAGGGAAGAATATCCCGGACTCTCCTCACTGTGTTATTCTTCCTGTGTTGCCAAGGATAGTTTTTTTTCCATTTATAAAGAATTTCTCCTATGGTGTTTTGGGTGCTCCATGGGATTTGATTGTTATGAGATAAGTTTCTCTAACAATCGATGGCAAAAGGATAATCAATAAAGAGATGATGCATTGATTCTTCAGCAGCTAGGCAGTTTGGGCAACGAGAGTGACCATTGATTCCCCTCTTTTGCAAATTTTCGGCCGTGAGGATTTTCCCTTTGAGAAGGGTCCAAAGAAAAAATTTGATTTTTGGAATTGCCTCAGATTTCCAAACCACCTTCCAGTGATTCCAGCTTGGCATGGGATAGCTAATGTTGCAAATGTATTGGTGAGCAGCTTGGATGGTGTAAATGGATCCAGATGGATCCCAACAAAACCCATCAAGACTGTTATTTTTAACAAGAGATATACTGTGAAAATGGGATTAAAGGGTACATAGGCTTGCATTAAGGCCAATGGGTATGGTTGGGAAGGACCAACTAGACCAAAGAAGGGTGTGAGGATCCCACTAGGAGATTTGGTCCAAGAAATGTATGCCTATTCTTTCAAAGAAGGAAAGGATAGGGTTGACTCCACCTTGTTTGTTTATTGGCTGTTGACCCATGATTCTGTCAGCTCCATTGTTGACGCTTGCACCTCCCTTGGGGATTTTGAAGTATTTTGAGCAATTAAAGGAATTTCTCTCTTGCATAATCGCCAAATTTTGGAGGAATATCTATTGGGGATATCTCAATCAAGAAGCTACTGTCTAGGAAAATTTAGATATTTAATTTCCAGAACCTTTTTCCACTAGGCAGGAAGTCTAGTAATAAGTCTCCAAACAATTTTGCCTTCAAAGGATAAATTAAGAAATTTGGGAGATCTAATTCCGAGACCTCCTCGGTCTTGGGACTAGATAACCTAATTTCAATTAGTCAAGTTGAACTTCTTTTTATCGGTCTTCCCCCCTTGCCACAGGAATTGGTAGAGGATGACTTCCATTTTGTAGTGGAAGGAGGCCGAAGCTTGTAGAAGAGAAAAATGATATAGGGGGAGGGAAGATATACCTGACTTAAGAAGAATGAGGCGACCGGCTGGGTTGAGCCAAATGGAGCCTCGCTGCTACACTTTTCTTTTCATTTTGTCAATTACAGTGTCCTAGACTTATGTCCTCAAAGGACCAGCACTTACAAGCATGCCCAAGTAAGAGAAATGGGTCCAATCATACTTGCATGTGACTCCAAAAATCTTGGAAATATTGTGCAACACCTGTGCCACTGTGTTCTAGCCATATATACAGCTTTTCAGCTGATTTACCACTCCACCAGAATAACTCATGCGTTTGACAAGGAGACACTTGAAGCATTCGGCTATTGCAATGGATGCCCCTCCAATCAACAGGGTGTCATCGACAAATTGTGAAAGGTTTATATTCTTGATCCCATTCCGAAATTTTATTCCTGTGATTAGGCCAACCCTCCGATTGAAATCCAATGCCCTGTTAAAGTATTCAACCATTAAAATAAAGAAATAAGGTGAAAGAGGGCATCCTCATCTTAGGCCTTGAGAGGATTTGAAAGCTTCTCCTGGTCTACCATTTATGAGAGGGGAGATCCAGGACCCAGAAATGCAAGCTCTAATGATCTGATAATCACCCTATGAGTGACCTAAGTGGAAGATTTATTAAACAAAAGGTATTATAGACTAATGTGCTCGTGTGTGTTTTGTGTTATTTAAGCAATGAATCGATCAGATTGCTAATACATAGATATTTAAATGGAAAGACAGCAGAGAAATACAGTAAGCAAACACAAAGACACAAGAATTTTAATAAGGAGTTCACCCTATTCTCCTAGGTTACATCTCTGGTCCAACTTCAATGGTGGCCTTGTTTTATTGTGCCTTTAGCAGAGAATTACAATGCAGGGACTCAATGTGAGTTCTCCTGAAGCAGGTTTGGCTTGACAGGGTGGTTCTTGGATTTCCCAAACCACTAGAGTGCACAGACTCTTCTTCCTCCTACCAGCTTAGTGACCTTCGGGTCTACAATGGACAGAGCCAAATGTGATACTCAGTCTAGATAGATTCCACTACAGGATGGCTTGAATCTTCAAGCTCTGGTGCTCAATGTTGTCATTGGTTAGCTCAACCCTTTGTCTCTTTCTGCTCTTCTCTTGCTTCACTGCCCTTTCTCTATGTTCCATCCTCCTCTCAGGATTCTGGTCCTTTCCCCTTATCTCCTGGACTTTCTCCGACTTGAATGTGTATTCTGTCTCTATTCATGGATTTTTTTCATTCGATCCCATGCCCGCTTGGTTCCTCTTTTGCCTCTGTCGATTCACCTTCTTCAGCTGCACTTCTTCTCCTTGTCTCTTCGACTGGCCATCTGGCTCTGTGGCTCTGCGGCTCTCTTTCCATTACAAACACATCATTGTCTATAAAATACCCACTTGTAGCGTGGCACAATGATCAAGGGTAGTTAGAAAGGAATTGGGGCCTTCCTTCAGGTAAAACCTGAAAATGGAACAAAATTCCAATACACAGAGTTTTATCGGAAATACTCTATCGGGCGTGAAATTCGGACTTCAAATTCTATAAAATCATCCCTATAAACCCATTGAGTCCACCATTCTATCTCAAATCACTATCACATGGCATGGGGCTTAATGACCCTTTGTATTGGGGATCATCGATCACTCGATCGCCGACCGTTGATATCGGCGTATTACTTTTGGTATATCGCAATTGCAATGGCCTCGAGGGTTCCTTCCTTTGGCTATACCAACCACCGATCTACTGATCTGCCAGTCACTCCAATCGTTGATTATCGCAATCACATAATATCATTATCTCAATCGCCAAGTCCAGTGTCCTTCCACCCTGGCCTTAAGTCTGCTCTTTGAACCTTTTGCGATGTGATTCTTCCTTTATAAGGCTTTTTATGCCATTTTGTTAAAGGAGAAATGCCTCCTTTTCCCAATCCAGGGCTCCTAGGGGCTACAATGACCTCCAACGGAGTCTCCGTGGGCCTTGGTTAGCGCGCTTTAACCAAGGTCCTCGTTGCTCCACACTAGCTACCATTGCCACTGGTTCAAGGTGTTCTTGATTACAGTTTTGGATTCTTTAGAGATTTGTTTCATCCCGATATAGTCAAGGTTCTTTCACAGTTGTTTATGGATCTGATTCAGATCATGGCCTTCCCACTTAAAAAGCTTTTGGACCACCAAAAGTTGGTTTTCTTTAAGCATTGACTAAGTGAGGAAACTATTGTCTCACTTCTCCAATCTCAATCCACTTCACGTTGCTCGGCTTCGAACCTTTAAGCCCAATCCTGACGTATTCCACTTTTCCACTGTGCGTCGTCCTTACCTTCCTATCCAACACTGTTTCTTCCCATAATTCACTAAGATATTTAGGTAGCAGGTCATCAACAGAAGGTGATTAACTCTACTCTTCAGGGTCCTCAACCATTGAAGGTTCAAACAACCTCAAGCAATCTGCATTTACGACTGAGTAGATGTACATGTAAGCTGGTAGATCAAGGCAAAAACCATTTTCACCAATCTTCTCAAGTATCCTGAACGGTCCATACCTGATAGGCTTTAGCTTTTTACCTTCAGCTTGCATCCTATCCTTGCTGATATACAGCCAAACATGGTCTCCAACTCGAAAACTATGCTCCATCCGATGCTTGTCATGCCTAGCCTTGTACTTGGCCTAGCTCTTTTCCAACTGTTCCTGTACTGCCTGGTGGATCTCCTTGATCTGTTCAATGAACCTAGTTGCCTTGTCCACATCACTTTGTTTATCAACCATGGTATCTTTACCAAAGACAAAATTCAAAGGAGACCTTGATATGAAACCAAAATAGGTCTCAAAAGGAGATCTCTGTGTAGAAGAGTGTTTGGCTCTATTGTAAGCATGCTACAAATAACACAAGTGTTCATCCCAAAGCTTAGGATGTTTGCTGCAATATCCTCTTAGTAACTAGATCATCGTCCTGTTAACTACTTCTGTCTAGCCATCTATTTGTGGATGAAAGGTTGTGATTTTCTTTAATTTGGTGTCCATTAGTCCCCACAAACCCTACCAAAACTTCCCCACACATTAAAGTGAGACAAATGCTGACCCAAAAGTCCTTCACATGGTAGTCCAATTATTCTACTCTTTTGCCTTGACTCAAAGTTGCATACACATCTTTAATTTCCATATCTTGAGCATACTGCTCTATGTACCTTTCATGTAGCACATAATTATGCTTAAGTAGGGTAGATGCATTTATAATGGGTCTAGATAACATGTTTGCAACCTTGTTATGTATGCCCTTTTATAATCTGATGACTAAATGAAGTTATTGTAGAAAACCCATCCATCTGTAGTGTCTTGATTGTTGCAACTTAGTTTGGGAGTGTAGGTATTAAAGTGGATGATGATCAGTATGTATCACTGTTTCTTTGCCCATTAAGTAATGTTTCTACTTTTTCACACTTTGAACTAATGCATACAATTCTTTATCGTATGTAGGATAGTTAACTAGTCCAGGATTAAAAGTCTTATAATGGTAACATATGGGTTTACCCTGCTATGTCAACACTGCTCCCAGGGCATAGTCACTGGAATCAGTTTGGATCTCAAATGGTCTTTGTAGATCTGGTAGTGCTAGTACAGGTGTTGTACTAATCTTTTCTTTCAAGGTGTCGAAGGCTTTCTGTTGTTTGCCTCCCCACTGAAACACCTTGTTCAATCCTATCAAAGCATGTAAGGGAGTTACAATTGAGGAAAAATTTGAAATGAACTTCCTCCAATACTGTGCTGCTCCTAAGAAGCTTCTCACTTCTGTAGTGGACTTGGGTTTACGTCGGTTTACAATGACTGCCACTTTAGAGGGATCTATTTTCAATTCACCTCCCCCTACTATGTGACCCAAATAATTTAGATAGGTTTTGCCAAATTCACATTTGGAGAGTTTAACATAAATTTTTTCTCTTTTCAAAACATCTAATGTCTTCTTAACATGCTTTAAATGTTCTTCCCGCGTTTTACTAAAAATCAGAATGTCATCCAGATACACAATAACAAAATCATCAAGAAAAGGTGTAAGTACATCATTCATTAATCTTATGAAGGTAGCAGGAGCATTAGTTAGGCCAAAAGGCATAACCAACCATTCATACAATCCCTGCTTTGTTTTGAAAGTAGTCTTCCATGCATATTGCTCTGCAACTTTGACCTGATGGTATCCACTTTGCAAATCCAACTTGGTGAAATAAATAGATTCCTTCAATTGATCTAAAATATCATCTATGCGAGGAAGGGGATAACAATTTTTTATTGTTATCTTATTCAGTGCTTGGTAATCAATGCACATTCTCCATGAGCCATCTTTCTTTCTCACCAAAATGATTGATGACCCACATGGGGATGTGCTAGGCCTGATGAACCCTTTCTCAAGCAAATCCTGCACCTGCTTCTTGATTTCAACATTCTCTAAAGTAGACAACCTGTACATCCCAATGTTAGGCAAAGGAACATCTTGATGCAAAATAATATCATGTACTATTCCCTCTTTGGGTGGCGGACCTTTAGGTTCTTGAAATAAGACATCATACTCTGAAACATTTTTTTCTATATCAGCTTGCTCATTAGCATTACAGCCCTCAAATACACTGGTTTTATCAGGTGCCTTTTCCTTTACAACCATCAGTAAGAACTATTTGCATGAATTTATCATTCTTTTCATCTGTCCTGAATTTATGAGAGTATAATTATTCTTGAGCTTATGAGCTCTTACAAAGTATTCGATTCCATCTTTAACAAGTAGATACTTGTTCTCAGCTCTATAGAAAATAGCCTTTCTATCATACAAGTAAGGACTTCCTAAAACAATTCCACATATATCCAAAGGAATTACATCTAACTCAACCTCATCTACAAATGCTGACCCAAAAGAAAACTTGAGTTTGCACTATCTAGTCACTTGTAGTTGTGCTTTATCATTCAAACATCCTAATGGGTATGGCCTTTTATGAGGTGTAGTTGCTAATCCCAATTTCTTTACAATTGCTTCAGAAATTAGATTTACTTGTGAGCCACTATCAAACAAAGTATCAATATTTTGATTTTTTGAAACAAATCAAATATTGAAAAGCTCATGCCTTTTTCTCTCATGTTCTTCATCAATAACAGATTGAGCAGAATTACTAGTAGATGCTTCAGAATTCTTACCCTTTATACCTGTGGCTGCAATGATTGTTTCATCTCCTGAGTTTGACCCCAAATCTTTCTGAATAGTTACAACAGTCTTCTTGTTCTTGCCCTCGAACTTCTTAGGTCTCATCTCTAGATGTAGAATCCAACAGTGCTCATCATCATGCTCCTCCTTTTTACTGTGAGTGCATGAAGCTTTGCCTTTTTGTGCAGTTTTAGCCTTCCTTTCTTTCCGCTCCTACTTTCTTTTCTCCTTGCTCTTGCTTATAGTGGGTTGGGATGGTCCCCCAACTTCTGGATTTCCATTCTTTCCTCTGCTTCTGGATGAGTAGCTTGTACAGATAACTCATCTATACTACTGGGATTAAACATGAGGATGGTATGCCTCATGTAGCTGTGTAGACCACAAATGTACTTTAAAAGAGTTTCTGGTGAGTCTAATGAGATACCCAACATCAATGCTCTCTTTCTGAATTCTTGAGGATACCCTTGCACACTTTGTCCTTTTAACTGTCGAAGAGTTTGCCAACTCATCATGGCTTGTTGTATGTAGGCCAATGGATAGAACTAATTTTTTATTGTAGCAACAAATTCACTCTAGATAGAGATGGTCTTACCATGCTTCTTCATATCATCTTGGGTTCTGCCTTCCCAACAAACCAAGGCAGTTCCTCCTAGGCGTAGGCTTTCCAGCTAAATCTTATTCTTGTCTGAGTCTATGTTCTATACTCTGCAATACACATCAATTTGTCTAATCCAATTGTCCAACCTTTCAGCATTTAACTCTCCATCATATATAGGCAAATCAAATTTAACATCTAGTTTAATTAAATATAATTTCTTATTATACACAGGGCTATTAGGAGGTGTAGGAAAGCTTTCTTCTTTCCCCTTTCCTTTTGAATATTCATGGGAATGAGATTCATCTTCTTCTTTATCTTGTTTAGAGCCTGATGAATATTCATCCTTATGCTTTCTAAAGTACCTATACATTTCTTCTACCATAGACTTTATAGCTAGGAAACTTTCTATGAATTGAGGGTCCAACCCTATAGAATCTTCCTCTGACATTGTCTTCTGAGAATAGACCCTCCCAATTTCAAGATTAGTTTCCACCAACTCTCCTTCTCCTAATTTGAGCTTTGATCTAGTGAGCATTCACAACTAAACCAACACAAGCTTGTCTAACTTTACAGCCAAGTACTTTGATACCACTTGATCTGATAATAACCCTATGAGTGACCTCAGTTGAAGATTTATTAAACAAAAGGTATTATAGACTCCTGTGTTGGTGTGTGTTCTGTGTTATTTAAGCAACAAATCAATCAGATTACCAATACACATATATTTAAATGGAAAGACAATAGAGAAATACAGTAAGAAAACACAAAGACACAAGAATTTTAATAAGGAGTTCACCCTATTCTCCTAGGTTACATCTCTGGACCAACTTCAGTGGTGGCCTCGTTTTATTATGCCTTTAGCAGAGAATTACAATGCAGGGACTCAATGTGAGTTCTCCTGAAGTAGGTTTGGCTTGGCAGGGTGGTTCTTGGATTTTCCAAGCCACTAGAGTGCACTGACTCTTATTCTTCCTACCAACTCAGTGACCTTTCGGTCTATAATGGACAGAGCCAAATGTGATACTCAGTCTCGACAAATTCCCCTACAGGATGGCTTGAATCTTCAAGCTCTAGTTCTCGATGTTGTCACTAGTCAGCTTGACCCTCTGACTCTTTCTTCTCTTCTCTTGCTTCACTGCCCTTTCTTTGTATTCCATCCTCCTCTCGGGATTCTGGTCCTTTTTCCCTTGTCTCCTAGACTTTCTCCGACTTGATTTTGTATTCTGTCTCTATTCATGGTTTTTTGTTGTTCGAGCCCATGCCCATTCGGTTCCTCTTCCACCTTTATTGATTCACCTTCTGCAACTGCGCTTCTTCTCCTTGTCTCTTCAACTGGCCATCTGGCTCTGTGGCTCTGTGGCTCTCTTTCCATTACAAACGCATCATTGTCTATAAAATGCCCACTTCTAGCATGGCACAATGATTAGGGGCACCTAGAAAGGAATCGAGGCCTTCCTTCAGGAAAAACCCAAAAATGGAACAAAATTCCAATACATAGAGTTTTACCGGAGATAATCATCGGAGTGGAAATCCGAACTTCAAATTCTATTAAATTGTCCCTATAAACCAAACAGGTCCACCATTCTATTGCAAATCGTTATCGCATGGTTGTGGGGCTTAAAGACCCTTTCTATCGGGGATCACTGATCACCCCATCACCAACGGTCGATATCGGCGTATCGCTATCAACATATCACAATTGCAACGGTCCCGGGGGTTACTTCCTTTGGCTATGCCGACCACCAATCTGCCAATCTACTGATCACTCCAATCGCTGATTATCGTAATCACATAATCGGATTATCTCAATCGCCAAGTCTAGGGTCCTTCCACCCTGGCCTTAAGTCTGCTCTTTGAACCCTTTGTGATGTGATTCTTCCTTTATAAGGCCTTTTATGCCATTTTTTTTAAGGAGAAATGCCTCCTTTTCCTAATTCGGGGCTCCCAAGGGCTACTTTGACCTCCTCTGCAGCCTCCATGGGCCTCGGTCAGTGCATTTTGACGGAGGTCCTCATCGCTCCACGCTAGCTACCATTGCCACTGGTTCAAGGTGTTTTCAATTGTTGTTTTGGATTCTTTACAGATTTGTTTCATCTCGATATAGTCAAGGTTCTTTGACAGTCGTTTATGGATCCGATTCGGATCATCTAATGAGATTAAGAAAGCCTTCATCAAATCCCATCTTCATCTAATGGATAGAATTGATTTTTTATTGTAGCAACAAATTCACTCTAGATAGAGATGGTCTTACCATGCTTCTTCATATCATCTTGGGTTCTGCCTTCCCACCAAACCAAGGCAGTGCCTCCTAGGCGTAGGCTTGCTAGCTAAATCTTATTCTTGTCTGAGTCTATGTTCTGTACTCTGCAATACACATCGATTTGTCTAATCCAATTGTCGAACCTTTCAGCATTTAACTCTCCATCATATATAGGCAAAACAAATTTAACATGTAGTTTAATCAAAGATGCTTTCTTATTATGGACAGGGCTATTAGGAGGTGTAGGAAAGCTTTCTTCTTTCCCCTTTCCTTTTGAATATTCATGGGAATGAGATTCTTCTTCTTCTTTATCTTGTTTAGAGCCTGATGAATCTTCATCCTTATGCTTTCTAAAGTCCCTATAATTTCTTCTACCATAGACTTTATAGCTAGGAAACTTTCTATGAACTGAGGGTCTAACCCTATAGAACCTTCCTCTGACATTGTCTTCTGGGAATAGACTCTCCCAATTTCAGGATTAGTTTCCACCAACTCTCCTTCTCCTAATTTGAGCTTTGATCTAGTGAGCATTCATAGCTAAACCAACACAAGCTTGTCTAACCTTATAGCCAAGCACTCTGATACCACTTGATCTGATAATCACCCTATGAGTGACCTCTGTTGAAGATTTATTAAACAAAAGGTATTATAGACTCCTGTGTTGGAGTGTGTTCTATGTTATTTAAGCAACAAGTCAATCAGATTACCAATACGCAGATATTTAAATGGAAAGACAACAGAGAAATACAGTAAGCAAACACAAAGACACAAGAAAAAAAGGAGTTCACCCTATTCTCCTAGGTTATGTCTCCAGACCAGCTTCAGTGGTGGCCTTGTTTTATTATGCCTTTAGCAGAGAATTACAATGCAAGGACTCAATGTGAGTTCTCCTGAAGCAAGTTTTGCTTGGCAGGGTGGTACTTGGATTTCCCAAGCCACTGGAGTGCACTGAATCTTCTTCTTCCTACCAACTCAGTGACCTTTGGGTCTATAATGGGCAGAGCCAAATGTGATACTCAGTCCGGACATATTCCCCTACAGGATGGCTTGAGTCTTCAAGCTCTAGCGCTCGATGCTGTCACTAGTCAGCTTGACCCTCTGTCTCTTTCTTCTCTTCTCTTGCTTCACTACCCTTTCTTTGTATTCCATCCTCCTCTCGAGATTTTGGTCCTTTTTCCCTTTTCTCCCAGACTTTCTCTGACTTGATTGTGTATTCTTTCTCTATTCATGGCTTTTTGTGATTCGAACCCATGCCCGTTCGGTTCCTCTTCCACCTTTATTGATTCACCTTCTGCAGCTGCGCTTCTACTTCTTGTCTCTTCAACTAGCGATCTAGATCTGTGGCTCTGTAGCTCTCTTTCCATTACAAATGCATCATTTTCTATAAAACACACACTTGTAGCGTGGAACAATGATTAGGGGTAGTTAGAAAGGAATCGAGGCCTTCCTTCAGGCAAAACCCGAAAATGGAACAAAATTTCAATACATAGAGTTTTACCGTAAATACTCTATTGAGCGGGAAATCCAGACTTCAAATTCTATGAAATCGTCCCTATAAACCAATCAGGTATACCATTCTATCGCAAATCGCTATCGCATGGCGTGGGGCTTAAATACCCTTTCTATTGGGGATCACTGATCGCCCGATCGCCAACTGTCAATATCGGTGTATCGCTATCGGCATATCACAATTGCAATGGCCCTGTGGGTTCCTTCATTTGGCTATGCCGACCACCAATCTGCCGATCTGCTGATCATTCCAATCGTCGATTATCACAATCACATAATCGCATTATCTCAATCGCCAAGTCTGGGGTCCTTCCACCCTGGCCTTAAGGCTGCTCTTTGAAACCTTTATGATGTGATTCTTCCTCTATAAGGCCTTTTATGCCATATTTTTAAGGAGAAATGCCTCATTTTCCTGATCCGGGGCTCCCAAGGGCTACTTTGACCTCCTTCGTAGTCTCCATGGGCCTCGGTCAGTGCACTTTGACCGAGGTCCTCATCGCTCCACGCTAGCTGCCATTGCCACTGGTTCAGGGTGTTTTCGATTGTTGTTTTGGATTCTTTAGAGATTTGCTTCATCTTGATATAGTCAAGGTTCTTTGAAAGTCGTTTATTGATCTGATTCAGATCATCTAATGAGATTAAGAAAGCCTTCATCAAATCCCATCTTCTTCAAAGCAGCGAAGAGGAAGGAGTGTCTTACTCTATCAAATGCATTGGCTAAATCAAGCTTGAGAATAAACCCTTTCTCATTTCTGAATTGACTCGAGTGAATGGCTTCTTGCACAACAAGAATGGATTCAGTTATTTGTCTTTTGGCCAAGAATCCCCCTTGATTTTTAGAAATGAGAGAAGGAAGCAAAGACTTTAGGCAAGTTATGATAACTTTTGTTAGGATTTTATAGGAGGGGTTACAAAGTGATATGGGCCTGAAACGAGCAAAGGAAGAGGGTCGGATTTCTTTGGGGATGAATGCTAGATGAGTGGCATTGGTATATCCCCCTATTTTACCCTTTCGTTGGATCCAATTGAACATTTTTATGAAGTCCTTTTTTATAATTCCCCAGAATGCTCGATAAAAGCAAATGGGAAAGCCATCTAGTCCTCGGGGTTTATCAGGTTGAAGAGTCCAAATCGATCTCCTGATTTCCTCCTCATCGATCTCCTTATTTAAGCTATCATTCATTTCCTTACTTATCCCTGTTGGAAGGTGTTGCAATAGATTTTTGTAATCCTCTTCTTCCTTTGTTTCAGTTAGAAGATCTCGATAGTGATTTGTAGCAACTCTTCGAATGGCCTCCTGAGTGCTTTGTCTATTACCTTCAACATCTAGGATGGAGCTTACATTATTCCTTATCCTTTTGGCTGTAGTTTGTTTGTGAAAAAAAGTTGAGTTCCTGTCCCCCCCTTGCAACCAAAGTTTCCTCGATTTGAGCCTCCATTTTAATTCCTCCTCTCTATTAACTCGGTATAGTTGTAAGTAGAGGTCATTTTCCTGTTGTTTGTTCTCTTGGGAAAGGTCATTTCCTGCTATTTCTCTTTGAATACTATCCAGATTATTCTTAATCTCTTTTTTAACCTTCTCTAGTTCTTGATACTTGGTTTTAGCCTATTCTTTTATGGCTTGTTTTGTTTTTCGTAATTTGGTTTCCCATATGAAAATAGGAGACCCCTCCACATGCTGGATCCAAGAACTGTAGACAATTCCTACAATTGCTCGTATATCATTCCAGAGGGAACTATATATAAAGGCAATGGGCCCAAGGTGGCTATGATTTTCCAGCGTAAGTGTTATTGGGTAATGGTCGGAGGCAAAGCACGTTAGAATGCTGGCATATCCGACGAAGAAAGCAGAAAGAAGTGATACATTAATGAGGATTCTGTCCAACCGCTCCATGATGTTACCTGCACCCATCCTGTGGTTATTCCATGTGTATCTATGGTTTTTTGGAGGAACATCCATAATATCATGATCCTGCATGATATTTTCCAGATGTGTTCTATATGGATCAGGTGTAAAACTGCCTCCTCTTTTCTCATTAGTGTGGAGAATTAGATTGAAGTCACCTCCCAAAATAATGTTAAAGTTTTCTTCTGCATCTATACTGTCTTTTAGATCATGCCAACAACTCTCCTTGTCTCTGAAGTGATTCGGCACATAGATATTGTAGATGATAATGATTTGCTGATCTACTTTATTTTCCAAGGTTGTTTTGATCCAATGTTGATTTACTGTTTCCGAAATACAATTCCATATGCTTTGGTTCCAAATTGTTGCTATTCCTCCTGAAGCTCCTCTTGCCTCACTGATGCTACGTTTATACTATCTCTGCTGCTCAATAACTTTGATCATTTCCTTGTGCCTTTGTTTTGTTTCTTGTAACAGAATAATTCTTGGTTTCTTAGAGAGGATAAGATCCCTTAGGGTTGCTACCATAGAGGGGTACCCAAGTCCCCTGATGTTCCAAGATAGGATTTTCATCATTGGATATGTAGAGTACGGGGAGGTGCTCACCCCCCTTGGTCCTTATTGGCTTCTTCTTTGTCATGCTGCCCCAGAATGTAAGTTTCAATGGGTGCCTGTGTTCCCATTGCTATGTATTTTTGTGTGCTCTCATCATGATGCTGCTTGGAATATTTCCTGCTCGGGCCAGGATTCTTGAAGGATTCACTAGAGCTCTTAGTAATTCTTTGGAGGAGCTCCTAGTAATTTTGTTGAGGGGGGGATCAAGAAGAGGATGAGAGGAGATGATAAGGGGCAAGGAAGATTCGATGGTGTCCTGGTGTTGGCTTTCAGGGAGAGGGCGCTCCTGGAGATCAGGGGGAGGGAAAGAACTGAGGAGGGGTTGGATGAGGGGAGGGTATGAGGACGGGAGAGGGGAGGAGAATTAGAGGGTGCAGGGGAGGAAGGGGAGGAAGGGGTTGGATGAGCTGCAGTGGAGGCTGAAGGGCCTGCATCAAGGGGAGTTTTTGTTGAAGAGACTGTTTCCCTTTTTTTACCATTTCCCATTGTTCTTCTTATGGACCATTTTGTACATCAATAAGCTTAGTATATCTATTAGCAAAGTGGCCGTATTCATGACATACCTTACACTTAAATGGGATCTGCTTGATGGCTTCCAGGAGGCCTTTGCCAAGGTCCACTTCAACACAGATCCATGCACAGGCTTGCATATTTTCTTTTGGTTCACTGCGATCAATATATTTACTGACTACATTCCTGATGGCGCGAACCGATTCATCTCCCAAGAAATGGAGAGGGAGGTGAGGGAGCCGGACCTAGAACAGTACAACACCGAGAACATCCAGCTATGTATCGAAGTCTAGGGTCCATTTATTGAGGTACAAGCCCCTTGAGTCCATGAAATAGGGCCCGTTTCCAAAAATTAAATCATTATCTCCTTTGGTTTCAAAGTGAAAAGTGAAGTACCCTTTCCCGCAGAATCTCATGGAGATTTTCCCTTGTTGTTTTTCGGACCAGTTCCTTTCAACCCATCTTTGAATAGTTTTTGGAGAAGGCCAAAGGCCTGTGAATTGACCTATAAGTCCTTTTTCTGCCAGGGACATAGTAGCCATTCATGGAAGAACTGGAGGCAGGCTAACTTCTTGAAGAACGTCCAACTTTTTGACGAATTTCGAAACTGCTGGTTGGGGGTGCTGTGGGGGCAATTATTTAATCAAGATCGACAAAGCCTGTTGAGGATCAATCCCCTTTGGTGGAGCTTCTGGAGGGGCCATGAAGGGAGGCCGAAGGCCCAAACTCCTACGCAGTGGAAACCTAGGTCAGTCGCGCGCAGCAGCGGCTCGTCTAGATTTCTTTAAAAAAATTGGTACTGTAAATATAACCAAAGCTATCCAAAAATTTTATGTTTTATTCTTTAAAAAAAAAAATTAATTCTTCATTAATTTTTAAATTTATTTCTTGAATATGTTAATATTTATCATCCAATTTTTATTATAAACAAATTTCTTTTCATGTTTTCATATAATTCCTTCCTTTTTTTTCTTTGATTTCTCTTTTGAATTTATAATATTTATTAAAATGTGAATATTTCTATTTTTTTTTAATATAATATTTATAATGAAAAATTATATAAATATTATTTTCAATTCATAGAAGGTCCTTTTTTGGTTTGTTTTTGTTAATTTCTATTATAAATTTATTTTCTTATAATTGTTGTTTGAGTTAGATTTTAATTTATATTTTCTTTTATTTTTTAACCTTTTTTTAATATATATATATAAATATATATTAACATTTTTTTAATTTAATAATGTTTATTTTGTTTTGCATTTTGAATAAGTTTTTGGGTTTTTTTTTGTAACGTTTCATTTTAATATGCATGCCTGTTGTAGATTCACTGTTGCATCTCTACTATATTTATTTGTGTTTTTCATCATGTTGTCCATCTTTGTAGTGACAATGAATAACACTAAGTGGTTAATATTATATTATTTATTTTCATGCATGTTTTGGATACGATGAATCACAATAAGTTGTTAGTATTGTATTATTTATATTCATACATGTTGTGGATTCATTGTTGCATCTCTACTATATTTATTTGTGTTCTTCATCATTCTATCCATCTTTGCCATGATGATGAATCACAGTTAGTGGTTCTGAATGCACCGACCTTAAAAAAATGACGTGATTTGTCTCGAAAAGATTATACATAAATTATTTATCACACAATCCTGTATTATAAGAACATATAAATAACTTAAAAATTTAGGTAAAAATTATATTTCTTTATATTAATTAAAGTAGACTTTAAACAATAAATTAAGAATTATAATGGTAGTTGTTGGGTTCCTATACCAATAGGAGTCATAATTTTCAATGATTAAGGTTAAGCCTTGTAATATTGTACATACCTTTGCTTTCTGCAAACGTTTTCCATATTAAAAAATTAAAAAATGTAAAGAGGGTATGTCTTAAAAGAATAATCAAAGGAAAAAAAGAATGAAAAGGTAAAAAAAATGAAAATATATGAACCCCAAAAGACCAAAAGAGACCATGAAAGTGTGCAAGTTGAAATTCCACTACTATTTACTTTTTATGCATAATAAATGATTGTGTGCAGCTTGTTACTTATGCCACAATCCATGATAGTCCTAATGTTCAAACTTGGCTATTTCATACTTTGAATTTTATCTTTATAGGTAGTGAATAAATCTAACCAAACAATGTAATCTTGGCAGACCATTAGATAGGTAGAGTGAATAAAAGGAGCTCATCAGTTTAATCTGAGCCTTTGGATGATATAAGGATAGAATTAGATAGTTTATTTTGTAAAGAAATTAAAAAAATTGATAAAGGTTTGCTAGCCTAAATGCACTCAAATAAAGTGAAGAAAAAATGGTAGGGTGAGTAAGTGCATAAGTGGTAGAAGGGTTGCAGAAATATCATGTCATTTGATACAAAAAGCACCTATGTCATTGTTCCTAATGCATCATTTAAATATGCATAACTTGTAAACAAAACAAAAGCAATGGTTCACAGTTTGGTTTACTTAACATCCCCTCATTCATTTTAACCCCTACGACACTCACTAACTTCCCTTTCATAATAAAAATATTAATACCTATACTTTTTTTAAGTCAAAAAGGCTGAGAGAATTTCTTTTACTATTGGTGGGACCGGACCCTCGGCTTGATGACTTAAGAAGGAAAGGCATTAAATTCCCTTATAATTTTTTCACCCCCCTCAAAAAACCCCTTTTCCTAAGGTTAAGTTCTCTTGTCTAGGAAAACTCCTTTATAAACATGTTTTATGCAAAAACACAGCAAATACATTTATCCGAAATTACTAAGTGTATGGAAAGCACATAATGTTCATACACCTAAGTATAATGCCCCTTCCGCTCATTTCACCTCATATTAACTTTATTATATAAAATTCCTGAAAACGCATTGTCTTGTATATATTTAACTCCTTTATATAAATTAATTCCGCCCCTTAGTTTATTTATAAACTATATTACTACCCCATATCCCACAAATATATTAAAACCCTACCCATAGTCTTCAAGCTTGTATTCAAGCATCCCTGATGAGATTAAGTTCTAAGATAATCTTGTACCACTGGTGATTAGACCCATGGGTCCCCCGAAAAACTTTTTGTATAAATCGTCACACAACTTCACCTCTTGATCACCATATAATCTCACTCCCCCTCATCCAATGGCTCACATCCATATTGGGCCAACCCGATGTCTACCCTTTACCCTCCTGATAAGGTGGTTTTTCTCTTGGCCCCAAATGCTAAGTGTCAAACAATGAATGGGATCAGGCAACCCCTCCTGAATCCTGCTCGCACCACAAAAGTGGTGTGATGGCCCTCCTAAACCACTTCCACCTTTCAACCAAAAACCGTCACTATTCATCAATCAGTGAACCTGCCAAAAAATGAATCGTTTTTGCTATAAAATCTTGTTTACCCCTCTTTTCACTCTTTTCATGCAAATTGCCATTGACAATTCAAAAAAGTCGTTGTGACCCCTACAACTAGATAATTCACTCAGAGACCTCTACCATTTCTCCATAGACGTTGCAGACAACCCAACTCATCCATCAGTTCATACCAAAACTATACGAACCAATGCAACCACCATCAACCACCATTTTCAGTCAATTCTGCCCAATTCCAGGTATTTAACCTTGGAATTCCAACTCGATTGTCAAATTCAGAGTCAATTCACCCTCATAACAGTGCTAGTTAAGTAAAAAACATCAAAATTACTTCCATTTTAACAATTTGAGCCATAACCATTCTGCAAAACCTTTTTTTCCCTAAAAAATCTGAATCACCCCCCACACTCAGATCCACAAGAACTGAGTATGGCTACCTCAATTGTAATGGATGTAAGGCCCATATCCACACCTCACTTAGACTTGGACCACCTTCCTTTAGCTGATTAAGGTTTCCAAATAAAAGATACCACTACCTTAGAACCCCTATTTAAAGTACGTTGCCAAAGGAGGGACAAGTGTCTCAACCATGTTGATGAGATTGGCCTTTGGGAGTGAAATTTTCCCAAATATGAGCTCTCCCAAGTCCACATTTTCCCAGAGATTGTCCACTATTGTCATGCCAATTACATCCCCAGTTAGAGGGAAGTCATGTCCCCAAACCAAACCATACTTTTCACCATCACTATTGATTCTATTAACGAAATGATGCAGCTCCAACTAGGGCCAAACCTAACTCCTCTCTCAATTGTAGACCTGTTGGACTAGTACCCCAAGCTCAGTTCTGAAAAATTGGCCCAACTATTCCAAACCTTCATCAGAGAAGAGAAACACATCCCTAAGGAATCCCCTCCATATGTATCAGTCATTTTATCTCCATGGGGCCAAAATATTGTGGCCATGATATCTTGTGTTTTGGGTTACTCCACCAATGAGTACATTGATGAAATAATCCTCACCTTCATGTCAATCTACACTCTATGACAACCTCCTACTGTCATTTACGACTATGCGCAATTTATAGCTGATAGGATGCATGAGAAATTCCTTAGAATGAACAATGAAAGAGTTTTCAAGTATTCTTAAGTTTTATACCATATGTTCTTATATTACCAACCTGATAAGTTCCCATTCACCCTTCAGAAGCTAGACACCAAAGGTTAACCCATGTCAGTCATTTTTCAGACCCCATTGATCCACCAATACCAATCTCCATACTCTTACTCTAATTTCATTGATTTATTTGTACATCCAATCATGGCAATGTTGACTGGAAGCCCTCCTCCTAGAATCAGTCCAAAAATAAAGAGAGTCCTTCAATTGTCTAAACAAACCAAAGTGGGTGATTGGTACATTTACCGAAACCGTACAGAAATCAAGATATATGGTTGCATGCTTGCACCATATAACTTTCCAAGATAACTCCCCATGAGATCGTTTTCCATAGAATATTATAGACAAATCATCAATGCAGATCAAGTCAACTTCATCAATGCCAAGAAGAAGGTTTATTTCAAGATCAAAGACCAACTAAGCCCCTTCATATGCAACTCTTGAGAGGATGGAAAAGAGGTAGATTTGATATTACAGAATATGAAGTTCCAAAGAAGTTTTGTTTGGAGATATGATCCTTTGGAATTAATCACAAAGAGGAGACAAAAGGTCAAGCTAGGACCTTTCATTCACCATCCCATACCTGAAATAGAAGCATATGTAAATCAAACAAAATGGGTGGAAGGTACCCTAGTAGATCAAGATAGCACCAGAGTAGACGTAGAGAATTCTCTAATTGATTTAGAAAAGAATCTTGATGACAACTCTTTTCTGCAGGTACCAGAAGAACTGGAAAGAACCATGAGTACCCCTCCAGTTATGTAGAATCCTTAGAATGAGGAGAATATCCCTAAAATAAATAGAGAAGGGGCTTCCACTTTAGGAATGGCCACCTCTGAATTGCATCAGGAACCAAACAAGAGGCAAAGGCTAAATCCAACCTCTGAGCAGGAATATACTGAAGACTTAGCGGAGGTCACAAATACAGGAGCAGAAAGAAGTAGCTTACCACTCCATTTGAAGGCATACAAGATCCTTCCACATCACAAACTCAGATGTTGGAAAGGCAACTTAGTGTTGAAGTGTCTTCCTTTAGAATGCATGTTGACAAAGATCAAGATATCAAGGAGAGATACAAGGAAATCAAAGCCAAAAATGAGAGGCTTAAGGCCCAAACATATGCATAATACCTAAAGCTGACTCCCACAAATCGAACAAGGCTAATGTCAGCCTTGGACATTAAAGAGGGAAAGCTATAGATGACTTTTTCGAAACCCATAGCTCAATAGCCAAAGACAACATTAGATTTCAAAAGGGTATATTTTGAAGTGTGGCCAAGGGATATTCATCACATAGACCAGATTGAACCACACAGACATGCTGAAGAGATGATATACTCCACCCTGACAGGTAAAGCCATAGTTGCTCACCAACTACAAAACCCTCTAAACAACATTTCAGCACAATTTCAGTTAGAGAAGACCTCCTCATAGGCCAAGGATACCAGGATCAAGTCCTTAGAGGACTTAGTGGTTGAATTGGGACATGATCCCAAGGATATAAAAGCCAATTAAGAACAACTTATTAAAAAGAAGAACGATGATATAACTGCATTGAAGAAACAACTAAAAATACCTCAGATGCATCACCCACAAACATTGGAAGTCCTAGAAGCCTAGCAGTGGCATGAGGAACTAATAGACTTAGTCTTAAAGCTGAATGATCTTCTAAAAGATATAGAAAAGGAATTGGATGCTTTAATCCAATTAAAACAAGAAGATGTGGCCACTTCCTCAATAAATGTTATCCCTACAGTCTCCACAACAATTCCATCTGCACTAGCAACATCTTTGGCACCTACAGCTCCACTTATAACATGGTAAGCACTAGTATTGCAACAATAATGCTGCAACTCTTGGGTTGCCTACTTTATTCTTATCAACCTAGTAGTTCATAACAACTTGGAAGCATCGGTGTTGTATGAACAAGTACTAGTTCTCACTGCAGGTTGTCACTTTGTCAGCAAATTCAAGATCACTAGGAGTTCAAGCCAACGTCTGGGGATTCTAGAAGAAGCTCTCTATGTGATGAAAGGAGCGAAATATTATTCTACATATGTTAATTTAACGACAAAAAGGAAAAGACTGAAATGTAAATTAAACCTAGTGAACCCTAATTAACCAACTAATTCTACATTTGCAGAAAGCACTATGAAGACCATAAAAGGAATTTCATTACCTACTTAAGGAGTAAAAAACATCTAACTAAGCTATTTCTAGAAGTAAATAAGCAAAAAAAACATATTTTGGGATTTTTGTGTATTTTTATGTGAATTGACATGCATGTAATTTATTGTGTGTAAATGTGGCAGTGAATAGGTGTAGTTGAAGGGTGGTTTTGGGACTGGAGAGGATGTAGGATGGTGTGGATGGGTCCTAAGAGGTCTCAGCTGGCTTTATATAAGCTTTTCCAACACTCAGCCTTCAAAAGAAAGCCTACAAAAAATCTACAGGAAGACACAGGAAATCTACAGGAGGAAAACAAGGAAACTACATGAGGCCTACAAGAGGAGGCCGAGAGTAGATTTTACTATTTTTAGGGTGTGATATTGGGTGAAAATGTTGGATGAAGTTTGGAATGATGTGTTAGGATGCCTAAGGTCTACCACGGATCACTAGGAGAGAGAAATATGATTGGGTTTACTCAAGGAGAGAGGAAGAAGTTCTATGGAAAAATGTAGGAAACTAGGGTAGAATTGAGGTGAGATTTGGGAGACCTATAGGGCATGGATCAGATGGAGGGTGTTATTGTTGATAAGTTGGCCTACTTCTAGAAGTGATCTGCTACAAAGGAACTAACAGTCAACCAAAAAGATCAAGCAAACAATGAAATGAGTGCATCTAGAAAAATAGAGTTTTGCATCAAAATAGTCTAAACTATGATCTATGGAAGGAAATGCTGAGAAATGTTGTAGGAAAGGAAAGCATGATAGAAGAATATTGCAAATAAGGAAGTAAGCATGATGAAGAAGACCTAGAGTAAGGAAAAGCTAGATTATTAACCTACTAAAATGCTGCAAACACTAGAAGTCCTATGAATGAGGAAAATCTATGTTTTTGGGGCAGCAAGAGAGTCTTTGCCTCAAATCATGGTCCCAGAGGGAGGAAGAGAGGCCAAGGCATTGTTGCTAACCTCTTGAATCTTTTCTGATCACTTCTTAACCTACTACCGGAACCACAAATGAAACCAAACTACTAAATCATCAAAAACAACCTATTCTTAACCATGAAAGAAATACATCTAACAACAAATTAATTCACAAACTAAAGTAAACATACAAATACAAGTAAAGAGACGCTTGACTATTTGGATTGGGCCCTAATCGAAGAGTTTCAAGCCTTTGAAGTAACTCAGTGATAGCTCAAAAATGATTCCATTTTTACTTTCAAAACAATAACACAATTACATGAAACTGTCACAAAAATAATAAGCTCGAAATTTGAGCGGAATTTAAAAAGGAAAAAACCCGACCCTAGTAAGGTTGTATGCCTCTCTACTTATACAAATGAAGCTACCAACAACTTCCTTAAAATCAGGGAGGCTTGGCTCCCAAAACAAGACATAATCATCAGTCATCTTCCACTTGCTTGGCTGCCTTCTAGTGCATGATTCGACTATTTGTACTCCGAACTAAATGAAGGGGAATTTGAAGTGAGGAGTAATAAATGAGGGGATTCCCTCCTATAAGTCCTCTCATCTATCCACTTCAAGTTATTGCTACCATTTTTCCACTGGATCCTTGACTTTGACCTCAAAATTCATCAATAATCTGCATTAAATACATGTTAGACCACATGGCACAATAACTAATTCAGCTCACTCAATAAGCATAAATATAATCAGAAAAACATACAATAAGCTAAGAGAATGGTTGATTTGACTAGGTTAGGAGGTAAAATGAGCCCATATAATTACCCATTTATGAGGCTCATCATCACCCCCTACTGAAGGTGTTGCTCATCCTTTGAGCAACCTAGTCAATCTCCTCATCTTTTATGGCCCTGGTGGCCTCCCTAGCATCCCAGGCTTCTGATGTGGTCTATTCTTTTTCGCCATAGAATGCTTCCTTCATTTCTATTTCCTTCCACTGCTCCTCCTCTTCTTCTTCTCTTCTACCTTCCAGCATGCCTAACAGCAACGGGGGACTCAATTTGAGGCCAATCTAGTTGACCTTCAACCTCTACATGGAGCACTTGTATGTTGGTACTCTTCTCAATGCCTCCTTCAGCCTCATGGGGGAATGATATTCCTTGACTTGCAAACTATGTGGTAAGGTGTTCCATCTCCTCATGCATGCATGCACATAGTCATCCACAAGTAGCCTTTGCATATCCTCAAAGTGTGCAATGGCTTGTGCTTGATTGGTGAGATATCTAGGGGAAATCTGAGGGTCATTGGTAAGCAGGTTATTTGTGTTGATGAGTTCCATTGGATTTGATGGCTTAGCTGTTATCATTAATGGCTCATTATACTCCTTTATCATCCATATTTTTATGTCTACTGCCCTCAATTCTTCATGGTTCATCCATGAGGCCATGACTATTAATTGCAGGTCCCCTAGCTTGGAATTGGGATCCCACACATTCATGTCTGTGAGGGCCATGTTGTGTAAGTATAATTCTGCCATCTTTGTTTTATCCTCTGAGGTGCTTCGGTCACACAAATCCATGAACTACCTGTAGTCTTGGAAAGGCATTGTGCCTCTTTGTGCCAAAGTCTTTATTTGGAACTGTAACCATTCGTCCTTTAGATAGAGGCCATAGGATTTGGTTGGTGTTCTCCATTGCAATGCCTCCATGGATAAGTTGGCCATGCATGCCAACTGGGTCTATTTCTCTTGTAGATATGACCATAGCAATTCATTTTCAATTTCAAGATGGCTTCTTGTAATTGCTTCCCTGTTTTTGAGGGCACTCTACTCTCTACCCATTTCCCTAAGTTTTTTTCCATATGGTCAACATCCTCAACCCCTTTGGATTTGGCTATTTGCATCCACCTATTTGTTCTCACTCGTTCTTTCTCCAATTCAAAAATAGTGGGATTGCAAATTTTTGTGGAATTACTTTGCCTCCCTTAAGTAGCTTGTAATAGGAGGAAAGACTAGGCTAGGGGTCAGGCTCTTGTATCTCTTGTGCTTCCTCCTTCACCTGTGGTTGTCGTTCTATCCTTTTCTTAAGTTCTTGGGTCTCCTGTAGTTTTGACAACATCTCCTATAGAACTGTCTGAGCCTCTTGTAGGACTGTTTTTGGGTCCTGTAGTACTACCTTCTCCTTCCATGTGGAAGACCTCGGAGTCCCCCTTTCATATGTTACAAGTGTCTTTGAAGGAGATTCTTTCCCCTTGGAAGACGGTGAATCTTCAATGGTAATTAGCACTTTTGAAGAGGGTTGAGGTTTGCTTATTTTAATTCTTGTGCTCTTCCTAGCCCTGAAATACATGGAGGTATGCCTTTTCCTCTTTTGCTTTGGCTTCATTGGTGTATTGAGGATAGTGAGGGCAGTTGTTGCCTCCCTTTCCAAAGTCTCAGGAGACTCTTCTCCTTATTTTTTCTTCTTTGCCTCTTTTTCTCCTTCTTCTATCTCTTTTTCTATCTCTTCTTGCTCTATTTCTTTACCTCTCTCCTTCTCTATTTCAGTTCCTTCCTCCTTCCTTCCTTGTTCTACTATGTCACCCCTAGCTCCACCTTCTCCCCCTTGCTATTATTCCTCATCATTGCTAGTAGGGCTGAAATCATAGGTTAAGGCCTTTATGTCATCTTCCGTTGTCATGTTTCAGAAAACTTCCCATGCTATAGGGAGTGTAAAGGTATGGAGGGCTTCCTCTACTAAGATCTTGATTAAGCCATAGTGAGCTAGCTACTCTGAATTTCCTACTTGTACCTTAGTGGTGGAGTCAATGAGGGACTGTAGGAGGAAGTAAGGGATGCTTAGCTTCTAAGGTGCTGGAGTGTCCATGTCATACCTTAATTCTCGGAGGATTCTAAAGTGATAACCATAACAATGTTGTAACTCCTCTCATAGGAAATGTATTTTATTATTTTATAGCTAACCTCATCCCAGGGATATGGTATTCTGGCCCTTCTAATGCCATTTTTATCTTCAACAGGGGTTTCATGATTTCTGAAACAGTTCTTCTTGGCAGCCTGACCAATTGGTTTCTCATCTTTACTCCAAGGTAGCCCAAGAGGAAGGTAGCGACCCTACTAATAAATTCAGGGGATATCTCCATGGAAAGACCTCTAATGGTGATAGTGGCATGTGTTCTTGTGTGAGGGACCAAAGAGAGGGAAAATTCTTGGGCAATCTACTCATCAAACCCTCGGAATTTCTCAAAACAGTTCATCCAATTTGCTCCTGTGAATATTTACACTACTTGAGGATGTGCATGGATCCTAGTGGAGTTAGTGGGATCCTTTCTCATAAACCCTCCTATCATATTATCTATAGTCTTTTAGAAAACCAAATATGGAGGTCGAGACAAATAATTTTGAGAAAAATAGAGAAATAAAGGAGACAATCTTTTTTTTTTTAAATAAGCAATTTTTTTTTTTTGATGTATTTTCTCCTATCCTAAAGACTTATTTCCTCCTCAAATTGAAACGCTTCTTTTATATATTGATATTATACAGGGGGTATGCATGAACCCTACCTCTTCAAACTGAATATAATGCTAAAAGTCATGTTTTATCCCTTCAAAACAACTCACTGCCCCTACTATAGAAGCCTGTTGTCCCTCCTGTAGATTTCCTGTAGGTGCTCCTGTAGAAAACCTATAGGTGCTCCTATAGAAAATACCGAGAGAAATAATATGGGAGAAAGTGATGGAGGACAATAGTTATGAGGTTGTGGGGGCACAAGGAGACTGTTGTAGCTAAGTTACGAGAAGAGAATAAGAAAAAGGTGGTGTGAATGCTCGGGGAGGAGTACTTATTACCCTTTATGGATATTTTCGATGAGGAGTGCTGAGCTAGCAAGATATACGTTGGCTATATTCAGACCATTGGTACCCACCTGCTTGGTCATCATGGCCCCTCCTTATAATCATCCCTCACTATTGCATCAGAGTTCACACTTCCGCCACGACCTGTCCTTGGCATCTTGTGTTGGAGTTGACTGTGCACACGTGTGAGTGACATCTCAGATGAGTGGAGTCAACTAGATGAAGGTGGCCAAGTTAACTAGCCACCTTTCCCTCGTTTAGCATAACCATCTCATTGCTCTTGCGTGACTTATAATTGCACAAATGCAAATAGATGATTGAATTAGTTACTTACGTATGATCTGATTGTATTGGTTGTGAGGTGTTGTGGTTTTCTCTGTTGCATGCCTTTATTTCCCTTCTTTCATGTCATATCTACTTGCTGATGTATGGTTGTGTGCTTGTGCAGGTTCTTCTCTGGTTGGATTTGAGCTTCAGGTGCCTTCCCAACCTTCATGTTTTCACTCTCTTGTTGTTGGTGCTGGATTTCTATGGGATCAACCACTATAGGAATTCCTACAGGAGCTCCTGTAGCTTCTTCTACCCTGGAAACTTCAGCTTCTTCCTATGCTTGGAGCTCGAGGATGATGCCAGAGGTGTAGATAAAGATGGAGAGGTAGTAGGTAAGCTTCAGGTATGACAATTGGTGCCTTTTTCCCCTTTCTTTTTGTTTTTTTTCCATATTGGAAAACTGTTTTTTCTATGTTTTTCTTGGATAGGAGAATAAATGATGCTTGGGGGTGTGATGTAGGCTTTGAAATGATAGCAAGGAGGTCTGAAGGTGGTAAGAGGGATGATAAGTTCCCCATGAAGCTCTCCTCATCCCTCAAATTTCCTTTTACAGATATTTTTGGCTCTATGTAATTCTTATAGGAGCCTCCTGTAGAAAACACAGAGCCTCCCGTGGAAAACATAGTTTTTCAAAAAAGAGGTACAGTGGGGTGAAAGAAATTCCAAAAATGATGGAGGAAGGTGTGGAAAAGATAAGATGGGTGCTGGTATGAATGTCAGGGTCCCCTTGGCACCTTCTTCTACTCCCTGTAGTCCTCCTGCAAACCTACAATACAACAAAAAATCATTTTCTTTTTCTATCTTTTTTTTTTTTTGAAAACAACCAGGGTGCCTCAGAGAGGTTTTCACCCTAATTGTCTGCCCTAGGTGCCTCCAAAGGAGGTTTTCACCTAGGGACCTTATTCTTTTTCCCTTTTTCTTTTGGCATCCCTAGGCTGCCTCAGAAGAGGTTTTCAACCCAATGATGGGACTCAAGCACCTCATGGAGGTTTTCACTTGAGTTCTTATTATTTTTTTATTTTTTCTTTTCCTTCAGTGAGTGGGTGAAGTGGAGGCTAAGACATGCTCCACTACCATCCCTGTTTTATTCAAATCTTCAATAAACTTTCGCTTGGAGAGGGGTTTCTTGTAGACTTTCAACCAATGTCCATTGACAAGCATGGGGATGGCTTCATAATCAATGGTTATGATCAGAACTGAACCATTGTTATTGCATTTCTCCACATTGTAGGGTCCCAACTTGCCTTTGAAATATTTGTCTCTTGAATCATAGAGCAGTATCTAATCTCCCTCTTGGAATTGCTTCTCCTTGATATTTCTTTCATGCAATATCTTTCTTTGAAGCTGAACTACCTCTATATGGAGAAGGGCTTGCAATATGTACTCATCCAATCCATTGAGCTGAAGTAATCTCTCCTTTTGCGCATGGCTGAGGACTAGGTCTAGCTGAGCTGCCATCCTCAGTGTATTGAACTCAAATTCTATTGTCAACAAAGCCTTCTTCTCATAGACTAGTTCATAGGGTGTGAATCTGGTGGTGGTCTTCCATGTGGTGTTGTAGGCCCAAGTGGCCTCGACTAATCTGTCCACCTGGTCCTTTCTTTTGCTACTCACTACCTTGGTTAGGATCCCTTCTAATGCTCTATTAGTGACCTCCACTTGCCTATTGGCTTATGGATGGTAAGGGGTGGAAGTCATGTGCTTGATCTTATGATGTGTGAGCAGGTCTTCAATCAGGTTGGAAGTGAATTGATTGCCTTGATCTATGACCAAATCTCTCAGATACCCGAAATTGTAGAATATGTTTTCTCTCAAAAAATCAACTACTTTTTCCTCTGTCGTTGCTTTGATTTCTTTTGTCTCTGCCCTCTTTGTCAAGTAGTTGGTGCACACAATGATGTATTGTTTCTACTTCAAAGAAGGGATGATAGGCCCCACAAAGTCCATTCCCCACTTCTCAAATGGCTCAAAGGTCACTTGAGGTTGCATGGGAATCTCATCCTTTGGAGTATGTTTCCCCATCCTCTGACACCGATCACACTGGCTTGTATATCTCCTCACATCTTGATGAAGAGTGGGCCAGTAGTAGCTTGCCTGCAATATCTTGAAGGTAGTTATTTTTGCTACAAAATGACTTCCACAAGGCCCATCATGACAGGTCAGGAGGATGTCAAAGACTTCCTCCTCCCTGACACATCTTCTCAAGATCTAATCTGGGCCAAGTTTGAAAAGATTTCCCCAATCCAGGTGAATGGGGAACTTTACCGTACTATCTTGCTCTTCTCTTTTGAGGATATGTGTGGTGAGAACTGTGCTAAAACCAAGTAGTTTGCTATATCAACAAACCATGGAGAGAGTGCTGATATATCAAATAGATTTTCATCTGGCATTTGGTCATCAACCATTCCTTCTTCACCTGTAGGAAAATTCACTCTAGACAAGAAGTCAACAACAACATTCTCTTTACTAGCCTTATCAATAATTGTCAAATCAAACTGCTGCAGTAAAAGAAACCATCTAATAATGTGAGCATTTACATCCAATTTGTTCATTAAATATCTAATTGCAACATGATTAGTGGGCACAAAGGTTTGATAGCCTATGATATAATGTCTGAATTTTTTTAAGGAATGCACCACAACTAGGAGTTCCTTCTCCGCCACTGTATAGTTTAACTCTGCCTTTGAAAAAGTTTTGCTTATAAATTATATGGCATAAGGTAAATTTTCATCAACTTGTCCTAAGGTTGCTCCTATCACTTTGTTCAAAGCATCTGTGTGAATTTGAAATGGTAGGAGCCAATTTGGGCTTCTCAGAATTGGGGCAGTCATGAGCTTTCTCTTCAAGGTATCTAGGGCTTCTTGACAGTTTTCTGACCATATGCACTCAACATCTTTACCTAGGAGGCTAAACAAAGGAGAGGCTATCTTGCTGAAGTCTTTAATGAATCTCTTGTAATATCCAGCTAAGTGTAGGAAACTTCTGACGTCCCTCACCTTTTGAGGAGGTGGGACCCTTTGGATGATGGCAATTTTGTTGGGGTCCACCTGCAGTCCTTGCTGAGATATTCCTTGACCTAGCATGGTTCCTTCAATCATCAAGAATTCACATTTTTTGAGACTGAGGGACAGGTTCATCCGAATACACTTATCTAGAACTTTTCCTAGGTTAGCTAAAGCTTCTTGAAAGTCAGAGCCATAAGGAATAAAATCGTCCATGTATATTTCTACTACATCATGAACCAATTCAGAAAATATACTCAATACCGCTCTTTGGAAAGTGGTTGGAGTGTTGCACAAACCAAAAGGAAGGACCCTGTATGTAAAGGTAGCCCAAGGAAAAGTGAAAGTGGTCTTATCTTGGTCTTTCAGGCTTATTTGAATATGATTGTACCCGCTAAACCCATCTAGGAAGGAGAATTTTTTTTTCCCTGCTAGACCATCTGACACTTGATCTATAAAAGGTAAAGGAAAATGGTCCTTTTTAGTGGCCTTGTTCAATTCTTGATAGTAGACATAGATTCTCCACTTACCATTTTTATTTGGCACTAGCAGCAAAGGAGAGACCCATTCACTGTCAGAGATGGGATAGATGAATCCTGCATCAAGTAATTTCTACAGTTCTTCCTTAACAATATGTTTAAGTGCTGGATTCATCCTCCTTTGAGGTTGCCTGACTGGTTTGCAATCTTCTTGATGTATATATGATGAGTACATACTGAAGGGTGCACTCCCTTCATCTCCTTATAACTCCAGGTGAAGGCATCTAGATGTTTTCTCAGGAGGTTGCACAGTTCCTTCTCCTGGGAAGTGTGTAGAGCCTCTATTCTACACCTACTTATCTACCATTTTCCTCAATCTTTCCTTATCTTTCCTTATCTTTTGCCTCATTTTCACCATAAAACCACCCAGATCATTACATTAGGTTTTATTAAGCATGATTAAGTAAATTTTTCTAATGGATGACTATTTGTTTAGATTTTGACTTACTTGCAGGCATCCTGCAGCTATCTGGTGATCCTGCAGCTATCTGATGATCCTGCAGCTATCTGAACATCCTGCAGCCTTTTTGTTAAAC
>APFE031304576.1:94133-116502 GCA_000404065.3 Pinus taeda | reverse complement strand
ATATTCCTATGGTTTATTGTGTTTTTTATGCTTCTATTTGGTATTTTGATTACATGTTCTGCAAATGTCTATCTAATACATAATTGGCTAATGCATCAGTTAACATATTTAATCGTCTTGGAATGTGTTGATATGTGATGAAAACAAAATTCCTTTCCAACAATTTAACACGTATATATAGCCTTAGAATCCGATGGTCTCTGACGGAATAACGCCCATTGAGCTCGTGGACGACAAGCTGAAAATCCAGGTTCACCACCAATGTTTGAAACCTGAGATTGATTGCCTCGGCTAGTAACTCAATAACTGCACTATACTTAGCCACATTGTTCGTGGTACAACCTAGACAAACACCTTGAAGGTTTACTAGCTCAGCATGAGGATCGTAGATCATCCATGCCGCAAAAGACAGGTTACGTGTACTACGGGAGGCACCATCGGTGAAACCAACGTAAGGTGCACCAAACATCTGCACAAGAAGAAAAAGGACACAATAAGCGGTAATCACGCCGACACACCAAGCAAAAAGCATGAGAACACACGCACACAACACACCTGCTAAAACACACATATGTACAAATGAGAGTGCCTGGAATTCATGCATAATACTTTTTCAAGTAAAGCCCATTTCAGGGCTTATCTAGAGGGTTCCCTTCATAATCAATCAGCTCATAGGACCCTTTCTGCAAAAATCGCTTTACAATATAAGGCCTGTGCCACATGGGCTCGAATTTGCCTGCCCCCAGCTTATCATTGGATTGATTGTAGAGCAGGACTAAATCTCCCTCAACAAAAGAACGAGGATGAACAGTATGATCGAAGTGAGTTTTCACTCGCTTCTTCTGGGCTTCGATAGCTAGAGAGGCTAGTTGACGAGTCTTGTCTAGCCGCTCTAGGTAAAGAAGGCGTTCCTCTGTTGGAGTAGTGTCGGGGAGTAATTCGATGGCTAATTTTAAAGAAGGGATCTCGCACTCGATGGGAAGGGTAGCCTCCAGTCCATAAACCAATTGGAAGGGAGTGAAACCAGTGGCATCCTTCACAGAGGTTTGGTAGGCCCACAAGGCAAAGAACAACATCAAGTGCCAGTTGGACTTGTGCATGCTAATGGTTCGTTGAAGCATCGTAACTAGAACCTTGTTGACGACTTCCACTTGGCCATTGGCCTGAGGACAGTATGGAGTCGAACTATCGTGCCGTAAGCCTAACTAGGTTGTAAGCTCAGTCATCATATGATTACGTAAATGCTTGTCGTGATCAGTGACGATGGCCTGAGGGACTTTGAATTGTGAGATGACATGATTGAACAAAAACTGCGCCGTTGTGTGACCGTCTTTAGATAGTGTGGGCATCGCCTTGACCCATTTTGTGAAGTAATCAACGACAACGATGATATACCCATGCCCCTCAACTGAGCGAGGGTTACAAGTCATATAATCAATGCCCCATTTCGCAAAAGGGCCAACAGTAACAACAGGGTGCAATGGAGCGGGGGGTGCACGCATCTTCCGCTAGTAGATTTGGCATTCATGACAAGAACGGACGACAAGAATGCAGTCCTTAAAGATGGAGGGCCAAAAGTAATCGGCGCAGAGGATCTTTTGAGCAGTATCATATCTGGACATGTGACCACCACAGGCACCAGAATGCCAGCCATATAAAACTTGCTCAGCTTCCTCGAGCATTAAACATCGGCGGAGAACAGAGTCGGCGCCGAGCCGGTACAGGGTGTCCCCAATAATACGATAGGGCTGAGATTGATGGCAGATTCGTCATCGATCATCCTTAGATATCTCGAGACAAAAAGAGGACATCTATAGATAGACAATGATATCCCCATGCCAACGATCGAGGGTGCTGATTCAGAAGAGGGTTTCGTCCAGAATATGGTCCTCTAACCGAGAGGGCGTGGTAAGAGATGGAAAAGAGCCAATAATTCAGCAAAGATGAGGGATTTATTAGACTTGGCGGCTGTGAATTCCAAGTCAAACTCTTGGAGGATAACAATCCACTTCGAGTACTTGCCCCCCAGCAGCTGACATGATAGGATGTCCATCATCGAGTTATAATCAAAAACCACTGTCGTAGTGTGTAATAATATATAATGGCGAAAATGTTGGATGACAAAAACGACGGCCAATGCCAACTTCTTGACGTGAGCATATCGAGATTCTGTATCTAATAGATTGCGGCTGAGATAATAAATGACGTGCTCAGTGTCATCATCATCATCTTGAACGAGAACCATGCCAATAGTGGTATCAGCATCGACCAAATACAGAGTGTAGTTGCGATGATAATCAGGAGGACGCAACAAAGGAGCCGAAACAAGGAGAGCCTTGAGGTGCTCAAAGGACTCTTGAGTAGCAGTATCCCAATGAAAAATGGGTGTCCCGCTTTAGTAACCACCTCAAACCTTTGCACACTTCGGCATAGTTCGGAATGAAGCGTCGTAAAAAAATTTCTTTGCCCTGCAAGCTTTGCAGTTGCTGCAAAGAAGCAGGGGGAGGAAGATTCAGAATGGCCTCGACCTTAAGGGGGTCCAAATGGATGCCCTCTCGGGAGATGATGAACTCGAGAAGTCTGCCAGATTCTACGCAGAAGACACACTTATGTGGATTGAGCTGGATGCTGTAGTGTCGACAATGGAGAAAGATTTCGCGAATATAAGCGGGATGGTCCTAGCGTTTTGCGAATGAATTGGTAGATCATCCAGGTAAGGTTGCACGATGTGTCAAATATCATGGAATACATAAGACATCGCATGTTGGAAGGTAGCATCGGCGTTCTTCAAACTGAAAGGGAGCTTTTTGTAGGTGAAAGTGCCCCATAGACATATAAAGGCGGTCTTGTGTTGATCAGTTGGCACAATATTAATCTGGTTATAACCAGAAAAACCATCCATGAATGAATACATTTAACTCCTAGCACACCCATCAATGAGGTGGTCAATGAAGGGTGTGGGGTAGTTATCCTTGGGACAGGCTCGATTAATATCACGGTAATCAACACAGACCCTGATGGTGCCCTGATTTTTATTCACAGGGACAATATTGGAAAGCCAATCTATGAGTGGGATGGGGTAGATAAAACCAGCTTTGAGAATCTTTTCAACTTCCACTTTAATGGTTGCAGCCTTTTAGGGGTGCACAGGGCGTAAACGCTGTTGGACATGCTTAGCTCCCGGATACGTGGGTATCTCATGCACCACAATACTTGGGTCAATGCTGGGCATTTCTTCATAAGACCAAGCAAACATGTCACGAAATTCGCGAAAAAGACCAATATAGAGCTGAATATCCTCAAGAGTACAAGTTACTCCAACATGGATATGCTCGACACTCCCTAGTTTAACAGAGATGTCGATCGGCTGGGTTTGCGTGATGTTTCCCATGTTCCCTTCAGAGGACACTTGATAAACCTGGACGGGTATCTAAACGGGTTATGAGGGTAGACAAGGAGCAAACTGCTCGAGATAGGCAAGCATTTCCTGGTGGGAAGGGAGGAACGAGTCAAGAGATCCACTCAAAGAAGCAGATTCAGGAGGGGGAGCCGATGCAGAAACAATTTCGACGTAGTTGAGCTCAATAGAACTCAACGGCATCTCATCGCCTCACGATTCTATTTATTAGTGGGGGGAGAACCCAAGGATCAGAACAAACGAAGATCATATTAATATGAGTGACGGTTGGAGGTGAGAGTGAAAAGACACCCATGAGGGTAGGATTTTTAAAGAGTCCAGCTCCCACACTCTCTAATGGAATGGAGGTATGCTCCACAAAAGGCACATTGCCTTCAGAAGAGGAGGCGAAGAAAGACAGTGGGTCTACTATGATAATCTTCCCTTGATGAGGGAAACGAATGACATGAAATAGAGATGAAGCCACGGCTCGCATGGCATATATCTAGCTTCGGCCCAGAAGGAGGTTGTAAGTTAGATTAGCATTAACGACTTCAACTTCCACTTAGACCGTCTTTCCTTCCAAATTAATCGGAAAATGTTGGAGTATACCATAAGGGCAAGACTCTCTCCCATCAAAGGCTTCCAAGGTCATAGGAGACTGACTCAGAGTCAGAGAACCAATATCCTTCCAACAAGCAATAGAAATGATGCAAGTTGAAGCGCCCTCATCAATGACTGTACGATGAATCATTTTAGAGTTGATGATGACCTGGATAAGGAAGGCAATCTGGTGAGGCAGTCTCGGTACATGGCTTTCGAGATCAAAAGTAATTAGATCCAAGTCGGCTGGGTCGATGCCACCGATAGCCGATAGCAAGGACTTCCTCTGGGAGGGGCAGCTCTGGAGAACTTCTAGAGCAGACATAGCTAATGGAGCCTGGGCTAAGTCCTCAACGATGCTATAGTGATGAGCAGCACGAGCATTAGGGTTGTAAGAAGATTTCCTGAGTACACCTTTAGGAGGGGGTCGGATAGGCGTCTCAGTGCTAGGTCTTTCGATATGGAGTGGATAGAACTGGACGGAGGAGCGTTAGAGGGGACCTTAGGCTCTTTCCCGGCAGGTGACGGATATTCTTTTGCTCGAGTGCTAATGTGAACGGGGATCGTCCCAGCCATGAACACTTGAGAACCAAAGGGAGAGGAGGATTGGGATGGGTCAGCCACCATTTGTGTTTGCTACGAGGGGAAAGGTTCTTTCAGCACCGCAGGAGTCCCAGGAGCACCTTTAAACAAGCGACTAACTCTAGACCGCCTAGGTTAGTCTTTGGTATAGTGATCCTCGTCACAAATAAGACAAGGATACTTGGGCTTGCGTTTGGTTCCTTCCTCGGGCAGAGGTTTAGGGGAATCCTACTTTGGTTGATCAGCTTTATTTTTCCGTTTTCCCTTCTTTTTCCATTTTGAGGCTTTATCCGCCGTGGTGGACTAGACGGCGTTAACCTCGGAAGTATTTTAAGAATTAGACATAGGCTGAGAAGAATTTTCATTCGAAGCATTTGACTTTTGCTTCCCAGGGTTCGCGGTCGATTTCTTAGAGGACGGATTTATAGAACCAATGACACCATCAACAGATGGCTTTGGTGGTGCTTTGGAAGTTTTGGGCCTTGGGGCATCAGGAAAATAATCATATAACTTACCGGACTAGGAGTAGACCAAGTCAAGGTACTGAGCACGCACAATAGCCTGCTCTTCAGTTACACATGCTCCCATAGCAATGTCCCGGGCGATTAGAGGGACAAATGAGGTCGTAAAACAATCGGTCAGGAGCTGATTAGGAATCCAAAACTTAATCAAACAATGACACCGTCTCCACTCATGGATGTGATCGGAGATGTGCATGGTCGTATCCTGTTTAAGGGACGTGAGGAGATGTGTGCCCGTCTCATATCGAATCGGCAACTGAAAATGAGTTAAAAATGCCATCGCCAACAAGTTAAAATCTTGAAAAGATCCGTGAGCTAGCTCAATATACCACTTAGCAACAGAGCCAGTGAGGGTCCTTTTAGAAAGGTGGAGCCGGATTGAATCGTCAAGCCACGAATTTGACGAACACCATAGATGATAAGTCATAACGTGGGCTTGGGGGTCTTCTCTAGCTTTGCCATCGAATTTGGGACAATCACCGGGAATCTTAGTTGGAAGGTGGCCAATACGGATTATGAAGAATAGGATCATTGGTCAGTTTGGACACATCCGGCAACTCCAACGCTGCTAAGAAGGGTAACTAAGGATTAAATGACATCTGTTGCCGCGGGAAAAAGGTAGCACCAGAGTTCCATCCAGTTGTTGGTTGCCCCCATTGATTTTTTCCATACGGACCCAACCCATAGGGGTTCTGTCCGTAGGGATTTTTTCCATAGGGATTATAGTTATAACTGGACGGCTGACCCTTGATCTGCCCCCCAACATTCCATTGGTTACCAACTTGACCTGCAGGAGCAACATACGGTTGCTGGTAATTCTGATAAGGACTCACCTGCATCTTTTGATAATTTTGATACGGGGCAAACTGAGCTTTCCCCTAGGATTGCTGGAAACCATAAGGTTGTTGGGTTCCATACTGAGCCTGGGGACTAGGCTGCATTTGATAAGCGGGTTGAAATTGAGATCCACCCTGCATTTGAAGACCAGCTTGGGTTTGGAGCCCAGACTGGGGCTAAAAACCACGCGGAGCTTGAGAAGCAACAACCATTTACATGCCCGGTTGAGCAGGCCCAGAGAGATGTCCTTGAGAGGATTGGGGCTGAGCCACCTGGCCAGAAGGTTGACCTAGTAAAGATTGAGTTTGGCCCATTTTCCCAAAAGGTTGACCCCGCTGGGTAGTGGGTTGTCCTTGCACAACTGAGGGTTGTCCTGATGGACCGGATGGCTGAGCGGACTGGATAGGTGGTTGACCTAATTGGATTTGAGGTTGACCAACTTGCCCAGATGGTTGACTAGACTGGGTAGTGAGTTGACCTTGCTGTACGTAAGGCTGACCACCCTGCCCAGATGGTTGACCAGACTTGGCAGTGGGTTGGCCTTGCTATACGTAAGGCTGACCACCCTACCTAGTAGGGTGTCCCTGCTGGACCCCAGGTTGTCGTTGTTGCATATAAGGCTTTCTTGGATTTCCAGAGGGTTACCAAGAAGGGTAACCCTGCTGGACCCTGGGTTGTCCTTGTTGCATATAAGGTTGTCCTGGATTTCCAGAGGGTTGCCCAGAAGGGTATCCCTGCTAAACCCCAGGTTGTCCTTGTTGCATATAAGGTTGTCTCGAATTTCCAGAGGGTTGCCCAAGATAAGTAAAATATGAACCACCATAGGTCGAAGGTTGTCCCTGGAAGGGTTGTCCTTGTTGGCCTCTACGTTGCCCTGGATAAGATTGTCCATAATACTGCTGCCCATAGGGAGGCTGCGTGTAAGACGGTTGACCTTGATAAGGTGGTCCTTGAAGATTCGCAGGGGGTACTTGGCCACTGCCATAACCAGATGTACCCCAAGCAACAGCTAACGGGACTGAGACCTCAACCGTACGCTGAGATGGCAAGGGACCGACAAGATAAAGATGATGCCCTACGGGATCATAGTAATGGAGTGGACCTTGCAAGCTTGGATTATGGACAGCATGCAAATACTGATCGTATGCCCCCCCTGCTGGAATGGAACCAGAAGAAGGTGGGGCACTGAGCGTAGGATCGACAACTCTGGATGTAGGTGCCGATGGGCCACTATTTGCCGAACTGGGGGATGGTCCAGCAACAGTGGTCACAATCGAGGATGCAGTGACGACACTAACAGCAGGCGTTGAAGAAGCTACACAGACAGTTGGAATAGTCAGGATTGAAGTGACAGATGCATTGTGAATTTGAGGAATAAAAGACCCCGAAGTCGAATTGATGTTGTGATCCCACATAGAACCCGTAAAGGAGGTCCTAGAACGAATAACATCCCTCAAAGCCCTATAGCATAAGGGAAACGTGACACCAAGAGGGGTGACACTGAAGGGTGGAACCTCCACTGAGATAGGAATTTCACCACTCATTACAACGGATGCTTCATTTGCGATGGGGGATGTGTCATCCATGTCAGAGGAAGACATTGGGACCAAAACACTAGGAGGAGTAATAGGAATATCCTCTTCGGAAGGCTCCCAAACGGGGTTCCAATGGATATCGTAAAAGTCATCTTCTAGAGTGTGAGAGTTCAACAGTTGGATACTCAGAATAACAGGGAGAGTACCACTACCAACCAGTGTCTCAGGAGCAACAGAAGAAGGAGACCTTTGGTCACTTGGAACGGGAGACGGGATCGATGATTCCACCAGGATGATTCGATTCAAAAATCCTATGAAAACTAACGAGAAAGGATGCTACTCAAGCTAACACAAACAAGATATAACAGGGTAAATATGAATGTGGCCAAATAAATTTTAAGACACAAGGACACAACTTGACCTTTTCATCTTTAAAGAGTTGATAAAAGGACTGAAAGATGACTCTAGTCGCCTTCGAATGTTTAATGAGCCTGAAGTGACAAGTGCTCAGAAGAACCTTTTCCTTTAGGGAGTCTGAAAAGGAGAAAAAGTGACTACTCTGGAGAACTAGGCAAAATGTTTACCAGACAATCCATAAAACTGCATATACACCTTGGCCATCGTATAAGAACCAAGGACTTTCTGTACGACAGTCAATCTTCCTGAATGTTGTGTTCGGTACAGTATGGCTTGTAAGGTGGCAGACATGGCTTCCGATGGATAAAGGATGATAACCTAGTGGGGTCTCCCATATACTCAACGTTATGTGGGAGCACAAGTCCGTACTAGACTACTATTGAGTCACAAAAGGAGGAATCACCCAACCTTGAGTGAAAACAAAAGTGACCAGGTTTAACGATGTAGGAGCACGTCTCTAGCCTATACCTCTAAATAATGTGCATTATGTTCCAATGCATTGTTAGATTCATTCAGTTCATTTTAGAGTTGATCTTGGATTATGTTTCAATTTTCAGGCCTTACCGTATGTATATAATAAATCCTAGGATGCAACTAGAATGCACGAAAAATCCTTTTTCTTCAATGAACACCTACTTATGATAGGGTAGAGAGATCATTTCCAAACCAAGACAACAACGGTAGTCATTCAATGCATACATACACCAATTCCTAAAGTGCACGGATACTACTAATGAGAGATTTTATCATTCGCTTTCCAATATGAAAACTTGAAATGCAAATTTATTTTCACTTTCGTACTAAATGAATGCAAACTTTTTGATTTTGATGCCTTTAAGTCTCGAAGAAACAAACAAGCAACAAGCAAGTGTGGAAAAACCGGTTTGATCCAAACAATTGTAATCTATGATTGGTAGCGAAAAGAAATCGAATCAATGCCAAAATTGGTTCAATAACATTCACTAAAAAATAAACTGAAAAACAAGCTAAAGGGAAGGCTCAATCAAAACAACAGAAAGACACAAATGAACCTTGGGCAAACAAGCAACCAAGCCGACAGACTCAAGGAACTTGAAACAGTGATCTAGGTCACACAAGCGAAAAAACAAGATTCATCCAACAAAGTTCACAAGGGAGTGCCTCGATCTATAAACAGTGAAAAAAAAGTCATTAAGAAAGTGAACAAACAACGTGGGTAATACATAGGCAACAAGCGCTAATGAAGCAACCGCTTCAGAAACAAAGCGATGTCAGCATGGGAATACGCAACTTTCCCGTGATGGTCTGATTTCCAGAACTGTCGTGACTATTAGGCGTAATTACGTGATGAACAAAATATCACAAAAGGTCGGACACGATGATAACGTGACTGTTATAAATAAATCCGCGATGAAGCTCAAAAACGGTGACAGGCGAATCAAAACTCCCAAATCAAAGACAATCAATCTTTCAATCCAATAGGGGTGTTCCTAGATTAACCCAGGAAACTCAAAGGATCGATAACCAATTCCCAAAACTTCAAAAGAGACCAAAACAAAAAGAACAAGGCAAGAGAAAATAAGAAAAACAAAGGGTAAAGCTCCTCCCCAGTGGAGTCGCCAATTTGTGATGCAGGAAAGTGTTCCCTCTGCAGACAGAGGCAACCCCTGTAGCCCTAGAGTGGGTCTAATCACAAACAAGGACAAATCAACAATAGCTTTCCTTAAACAATTCAAGTTAGAGACCTACCTCAACTGGTGGTCGATGGAGTTCCATTGTGCTGCTCCAGCTTCTGATTCCTTCTCCTCAACGAGTGATCAACCTGAAACAAAGCAAAGGAAATACAACAAAGCACGTAACTGGATACAACAATGAACTATTTACTCAAAAAGTCAAGAAGTCATGAGTTATCAAGTAAATTACATACAAGACATAGGAAAACATCATTGATTGCATTAATAATGAAATAAGAGTCAGCTTAAAACCAAAGTCTTGACGTCACAAGCCTTCTCAGAGAAGAGTCCAACCAACATGTTCTTCAAGCATTCACTCTTTGAAGATGGACCTCCCAACATACAAATTCTCTCACTCATAAGCTTCACACAAGATCAAGGGAACCTTACAACCTTCCACAACCTATCAACAATTCCATACTTATCAGACTCACACCAGCTATCTAGCAAACTCACAAAGCACTCACAACACTGCTCAACTAGCCAACTATCAAACTGTGCAACTAGCAATGGTGAGAATTTAAATAGGAGAAGGAGTCTCCATGAAAGGTGGAAAGGAGAGCTTGTCATCAAGGAAGGTAGCACAATTGATGGAACTACCACACTAGAGAAGGAAGTGCGAAATAAACAAGGCCAACAACCAGGTTTGGAGTCATCTGAAAGGCTGGTTGTTGGAACAATTCACCCAATCTGGATCATCGCGGGCACATAACTGATATTCAGCACTGACATCACAAGTGATCAGTGCAGATAGTCAGATCATTGTTGAAGGGACCACAAGGACCTGCGCTGATGCATAAAATCGAGCCATTTCAAGAATCACGTGTACTTCCGTGCTGGCAGCGTGGTGTGTCTGTTCATGAGCACTTATCAACACTTTTATTCATCGAAAATTCGTGATGAGGCAGTAAACTTTGGAAAAGTGGGTTAATTGGCAACACAGGGAAGCATTTGTCTATCATAAGCATGTTTGACTTGGACACATGACACAGTGAGAAGATCGGGAGTGAAAACGGTGATAAATTACTGCATAACAAGGATATCTTTCACAAAGGATTCATGTTGACATTCAGTTTTGAGGATGGGTTTGAAAGTATTGATGAAGCACTACAAGAGGTGAAAGCATCTATCTTTAGGATACCGCAGGATCCTTTAGACCTGATTCAACCTAAATCGGCTACTTAGCTGAGTCGTGCGCTCGAATGTTATAATGTAACTATTGATGCAGAGGATGAGGATCCATGGAAGATTAACATTCCAGAAACAGGAAGCCATCGCGAAGTTCAAGGGATGCAGATTGAGAACCCTAATATAATCGCGTCGGTTAAAACGAAACAAGTGAACATTGGTACGGAGGAAGAACCCAAAATCACGCATATTAGAGACTACTGGGATGATGTGACGGTGGATAAGGTCATTGAATTGCTCTGCGAATACTAGGGCTTATTCCCTACCAAGTTTACGGATCTGAAAGGAATAATTGGGGACCTAGCAGTGACGAAGATCATGTTAAATCCTAACGCGAAGCCAGTTAAGCAAAGGCCTTACCGTCTCAATCCGAAATACAAGGAGACAGTTTGCTTAGATCTAGACAAGATGCTAGCGATTTGCATCATTGAGCCTATGGAAGAATTTGACTGGGTAAGCCCAATGGTGGTGCAAGAGAAGAAGCAGTAGGATGAGATAAGGATATGCGTGGATCTCATAAAACTAAATGACGCTTGTGTGCATGATCCTTTCTCGACTCCGTTCACAAATGAACTGTTGGAAAATATAGGTAGCCAGGAAGCATATTCCTTCATTGATGGGTTCTCTATGTACTACCAAATCAAAATTGCGCCAGAGGATAGGAGAAAGATAACCTTCACGACTAAGTGGGGATGTTTTCAATACAATGTAATGCCATTTGGATTGATGAATGAGCCTGCAATCTTTTCGTGTGTGGTTGTTGCAGCATTCAAGGAATTTATTCATAAGTTCTTGGAGGTATATTTTGATGACTGGACTATATTTGGGTTGGTTAAGTGCCATGTAGCAAGCTTGTGCTTGATGCTGGATACCTATTGAGGATACCAGATCGCGCTCAATCTCAAGAAGTGTTTGTTTTGCATTCCTTTTGGGAACTTATTGGGGCATGTGGTTTGCTGACCCGAATTGGATCCTAGAACACTCTCTAAGTTTTCATGAATTCTTAAAAATCATGCCAAAGTTTCAAAGTCTTATAAAAGTCAAGCTTATCAGAGATATCCTCGTGAAAATGGCAATTTGTGATTAGCATGGAGCAATGAGGACCCTTGGTCAAGCATGTAGACTGTTGGCCCATGGTAACGCGTGCTGGCGCAAATTGGCAAAACCAGAGGTTAATTCGAGAAATGGGGGCAGATTATGATATGCGATCATATCACAGGGCAAACCCCTCAAATAAGGATAAGCCCCAAGTGCCCGGACCTGAAATATTATGAAATGTAGAAAAGTAATTAATTTGGTTCTGACGGAGTGGGATTCCATAAAACTGGTAGAATATTGGAAGGGCTTTGAGCAGTAAGTGGTTTCAACCGAGTTCCACCTGATGCCATAAAACGAGTGCCATGTTTCCGACAGAAGAGAGAGAAAACCGATCACATCGGATGAGTAACCATCGTGCTACTTAGCCGCCCAATATGAGCGATGACCGTAGGATCTAGGACCCCCAGATCGACAGCGGAGACGTGATCCGATGGTTGACTGGATTCAACAGGGTAAACAAGTAGAATTATATAAGATTTGAAGTCCGATATGGAAGATGTGTTGGCAAAGATTCGTATTTCATGGGCAATCTTGGAGCAAACAGAAATAACGGTCGTTCAAACATTTCCAGTGAACCTGACACACTCATCCATTACAGAATAGGTGGCCACCTCCCTATAAGGCATTATACAGTGATGATTACACTGAACAGAGGGATTGAGATGGACAGAGGTAGGGAAACTAGACATCCAAGAAGCGGAAACAGACAGTCAAGAAGCTGATGGCTTTAAAGCCACAAACTGGCAGAGATAGAGAAAGCAAGCAGAAAGGCAGAAAAGAGAGTTAGTTAGACGCAGAAAACTAAGAGCAAAAAGAAGGAGCCGAGCTGACCTACAGAATCAAAGGTAGCATCGAGCCAGACAGAGCCAAAGAGAGTCAGAGAGTCTGTGTACTCCAAAGAAGGCTTGAGAGGTTCAAGCGAAGTATATGCCTGTCATGTATGAGTCTCAGATTGGGGTCATACTACTGTGACGAATAGAGGTCGAGTTTCAGTAAGTAGAGTCTGTTTACTCCAGAGACTTGGGGGATCCAAGTACAGTCATTCTGATTCATATCTATTGTGTGAGACTCAAATTGAGCTCACTGTTTCAAAAACTCCACTTTTGAAAACATAATAGAGAGGTCACCACTGAAGGCTGGACCGGGAGACGTAGCCCAAGAGTATTAGGTGAACTCCTTATTAAACTTGTTGTGTTTACTTGTTTTCCTGTTATGTTTTCTCTAACTACTTTAGTGTCTGTGTATTTCACTATCTTATCGATCTGTTGCACAAAATAATATAGGCACATCCATGCACATGAGTTTGTAATACCTTAATTGTTTGTCTCAAATCAATTTCAGATCAAGTAGTATAAGAGCTCTAGGTTACTAAGGTTAGACAAGCTTGTGTTGGATTTTTTTTTGTTGAATGCTAACTAGATCAAAGCTTAAATTAGGAGTAGGAGAGTTGGTTGAAACTAATCCAGAAATTGGAAAAGTCTATCCTAAGAGGAAAATGTCTGAATAAAGTCCCTTGGAATTAGACCCCCAGTTCATGGATAGTTTCATGACCATGAGAGCCATGGTAGAGGAAATGTATAGAGAATTTAAAAAAGGTAGAGAGGAAGATTCATCAAACTCCAAACAAGATAAAGGAGCAGAAGAATCTCTCCTCCATGACCATTCCAAAGGCAAAGGGAAAGAACAAAAGATTCCCACACTTCCTGATAGCCCTGAAAGTAAAAAGAAGACATCTTTGATTAAATTATATGTTAAATTTGATTTGTTGATATATGATGGAGAGTTGAATGCAGAGAAGTTGGATAATTGGATTAGATAGATTGATGTATATTTCAGGGTGTATAGAATTGATTCAGACAGTAGTAAGGTTCAGCTAGCCAGCCTATGCCTTGGAGGCACTGCCTTGGTATGGTGGGAAGGCAGGACACAAGCTGACATGAAGAAGCATGGTAAAAAAATTTCTGTTTAGAGTGAATTTGTTTCTGCAATTAAAAAACGGTTCTATCCACTAGCTTATATGTAGCAAGCCATGATGAGTTGGAAAACTCTTCGACAATTGAAAGGGCAAAGTGTACAAAGTTACACCCGAGAATTTAGGAAAAGAGCTTTGATTCTAGGAATTTCTTTAGACTCACCTGAAACTTTGCTAAAGTATATAGGTGGTCTACAAAACTATTTAAAGCATACCATTCTCATGTTTAATCCCACTAGCATAGATGAGGTATCTGTTCAGGCTACACATCTAGAGGCTAGAGGCAAGAATGTGAACCCAGAAGTTGGGGAATCATCAAAACCCACTGCAAGCAAGAATAAGGAAAAGAGAAAGCAGAAATGGAAAGAGAGGAAGGCAAATGTTGTACAAAAGATCAAACCTTCGTGCACTCACTACAAGAAGGATGGGCATGATGATGAACACTGCTGGACCCTGCATCCAGACCTGAAACCCAAGAAGTACGAGGGCAAAAAGAAGAAGATTGTTGCAGCTATTCAGAAGGATTTGGGGTCAGACTCAGGGGATGAAGCAACAATCGCATCCATAGGTATAAAAGGTAAAAATTCTGAAGCATCTACTAGTAATTCTACACAATCTACTGATAATGAAGAAAATGAGAGGAAAAAACATGAGCTTTTTCATATTAGAGTTATTTCCAAGCATCAAAAGATTGATACTTTGTTTGATAGTGGCTCACGAGTAAATTTAATTTCTGAAGCAATTGTAAAGAAGTTGGGATTACTAACCACACCTCACAAGAAACCATATCCATTAGGTTGCTTATGTGATAAAGTGAAGCTACAAGTGACTAGACAATGTAAACTTAGGTTTTCTTTTGGGTCAGCATTTGTAGATGAGGGTGAGTTAGATATTGTTCCCTTGGATATATGCGGAATTGCTTTAGGAAGTCCTTACTTGTATGATAGAAAAGCTATATTCCATAAGGCATAAAACAAGTATCAGCTCATTAAAGATGGAATTGAATATATTGTAAGAGCTCATAAACTCAAGGATAATTATACTCTCATAAACTCAGGGCAGATGAAAAGAATTATAAATTCATGCAAACAATTTTTAATGATGGTTGTAAAGGAAAAGAAACCTGATAAAACCAATATATTTGAGGGTTGTAATGCTAAATAGCAAGCTGATTTAGAAGAAGTTGTTTCAGAATATGATATACTATTTCAAGAACCTAAAGGTCTTCCACCCAAAAAGGAAATAGTACATGATATTAATTTGTAGCAAGATGCTCCATTGCCTAAAATCGGAATGTACAAGTTGTCCGCTTTAGAGAATGCAAAAATCAAGAAGCATGTACAGGATCTGCTCGAGAAAGGGTTCATAAGACCTAGCACATCACCATGTGGATCTACAATTGTCTTGGTGAGAAAGAAAGATGGCTCATGGAGAATGTGCATTGATTCCTGAGCAATGAATAAAATAACGATAAAATTTTTTTATCCCCTTCCTCACATAGATGATCTATTAGATCAGTTGAAAGAAGTTGTTTACTTTTCCAAGTTGGACTTGCATAGTGGCTACCATCAGGTCAGAGTTACAGAGAAAGATGCATGGAAGACTGCTTTCAAGACAAAGCAGGGATTGTATGAATGGTTAGTTATGCCTTTTGGCTTAACTAATGCTCCTGCTACTTTCATGAGAGTAATGAATGATATACTCAGGCCTTTTATTGATGATTTTGTCTTTGTATATTGAGATGACATTCTTATATTTAGTAAAACATGGGAAGAACACTTGAAGCATGTAAATCAGACTCTAGATGTTTTGAAAAGAGAAAATATTTGTGTTAAGCTATCAAAATGTGAATTTGGAAAAAAATCTTTGAATTATTTGGGTCATATTGTAGGGGGTGGTGAATTGAAGATAGATCCCTCTAAGGTTGCAATCATTGTAAACTAGCCTAAACCCAAATCTGCTACAGAAGTTAGAAGCTTCCTAGGAGCAGCACAATATTGGAGAAAGTTTATTTTTAACTTTTTCTTGATTGCAACTCCCTTACATGCTTTAACATGATTGAACAAGGTGTTTCACTGGGGAGGCAAACAACAGAAAGCCTTCGACAGCTTAAAAGAAAAGATTAGTACAACACCAATACTAGCATTGTCTGATCTTCAATGACCATTTGAGATTGAAACCGATGCCAGTGACTATGCCATGGGAGCAGTGTTGATGCAGCAAGGTAAACCCTTATGTTATCACTCTGAGACATTTAATTCTGCAGTAGTTAATTATACCACATATGATAAATAATTGTATGCATTAGTACAAAGTGTGAAAAAGTGGAAACATTATCTAATGGGCAAAGATACAGTTATACATATTGATCATCAGCCACTTCAATATTTGCACTCACAAACTAAGTTACAACAATCAAGACACTATAGGTGGATGGGTTTTCTACAAAAGTTTCATCTTGTCATCAGATATAAAAAGGGCATACACAATAACATTGCAGATATGTTGTCTAGACCAATCATAAATGCATCTACTATACTTAAGCATAATTCAGTATTGCATGAAAGCTACATTGAATAATATGCTCAAGATATAGATTTTAAAGATGTATACACAACTTTAAGTCATGGCAGAATTGGATTATCATGTCAAGGACCAACTCTTGTATCATTTGGGAAAGTTATGCATTCCTCAAATAGAAAGAGTAAAGATAATTCGAGAAGCACACACTTTAATATCAGGTCACTTTTGTGTAAGTAAAACAGTTGCACAATTGCAAAGATTTTGTTATTGGCCAAAAATGCATGAAACAGTTTCTAGATATGTAAGAGGGTGTACCATGTGTGCTAGAAGCAAGCCTAGCAATAGAAAACTAGGCATGTACACTCCACTACCAGTTCCTTCTCATCCTTGGGAAAGTGTTTCCATGGACTTTGTTGGGCGGTTACCTAAATCTAGAAAAGGTCATGACTATTTATATGTTATTGTGGATAGGTTCAGAAAAATGTGTATTTTAATACCTTGTAACAAACAGATTACATCTAAACAAACAATAAAGTTTTTCTTTCAGCATGTATGGGTTCATTTTGGATTACCCATTTCCATTGTATCTGATCGAGATTCCCAATTTTTTGGGAAATTTTGGTCGAATCTGTGGGAATTGATGGCCACCAGACTGAAGAAGAACACAACGTTTCATCCACAAACAGATGGCCAAACAGAAGTGGTCAATTGGACAGTGATCCAGTTACTCAGAGGCTATTGCAACAAGCATCCCAAGCTTTGGGATGAACACTTATGCTATGTGTAGCATGCTTACAATCAAGCTAAACATTCTTCTACACAGAGGTCTCCTTTTAAGACTTGCTTTGGTTTCACACCAAGGTCTCCCTTGGATTTTGTCTTTGGTAAAGACATAGCGGTTGAAGGACATAGTGATGTGGACAAGGCAACCAAGTTCATTGAGCAAATCCAAGAGATTCACCAGGCAATACAAGAATAGCTAGAAAAGATCCAAGCCAAGTACAAGGCAAGGCATGATAAGCATCATATTGAGCATAGTTTCCAAGTTGGTGATCAAGTCTGGCTGTATATCAACAAAGACAAAATGCAAGGTGAAGGTAAGAAGCTGAAGCCAATAAGGTATGGACCTTTTAGGATACTTGAGAGAATTGGTGAAAATTATTTTCACCTTGATTTGCCAGCTTACATGCACATCTATTCAGTTGTTAATGCAGAAAGATTGAGACTGTTTGAACCTTCATTGGTTGAAGATACCGTCGAACAGAACCAATTTCCTTCTATTGATGATCTATTGCCTAAATATCTCAATGAATTATAGGAAGATACAATTCTGGATAGGAAGGTAAGGACAATGCACAGAGGGGATGTTGAGTACCTCAGCATTGGGCTCAAGGGTTCAAAACCAAGTAGTGCAAGATGGATAGAAACTGGATGAGCGAGGAATTTATACCCTCACTTGATTGATGCTTAAAAATAAACTTTTGGTGGTCCAAAATCTTTTTCAGTGGGAAGGCCGTGATCTGAATTAGATCTTAGAACACTCTCTAAGTTTTCATGAATTCTTAAAAATCATGCCAAAGTTTCAATGTCTTATAAAAGTCAAGCTTATCAGAGATATCCTTGTGACAATGGTAATTTGTGATCAGCTCGGAGAAACGAGGACCCTTGGTCAAGTGTGCAGAGCGTTGGCCCATGGTAACGCGCACTAGTGCAAATTGGAAAAACTAGAGGTTAATTCGAGAAACGGGGGTAGTTTCTGATATGCGATCATATCGCAGGGAAAACCCCTCAAAGAAGGATAAGCCCCGAGCGTCGGGACCCAAAATATTATGAAATGTAGAAAAGTAATTAATTCGGTGCTGACGGAGCGGGATTCCACAAAACCGATAGAACATTAGAAGGATTTGAGAGGTAAGTGGTTTCAATCGAGTTCCGCCTGATGGCATACAGCGAGTGCCACACATTCGGCAGAAGAGAGAGAAAACTGCTCACATCGGACGGTTAGCCATCGTGCTACTTAGCTGCCCGATATGAGCGATGATCGTAGGATCTGGGACTCCTAGATCGATGGTGGAGACGCGATCTGATGGTTGACCAGATTGAACGGGGTAAATAGGAAATATTATATAAGATTTGAAGTCCGATATGGAGGATGTGTTGGCAGAGATTCGTATTTTGCGAGCAATCTTAGAGAAAACGGAAATAATGGTCATTCAAACATTTCCAGTGAACTTGACACACTCATTCGTTACAAAAGAGGTGGCCACCTTGCTATAAGGCATTATACAGTGATATTTATGCCGAACAGAGGGATTCATATGGATAGAGGTAGGGAAACCAGAAAGCCGAGAAGTGGAAACGAACAGTTAGGAAGACGATGGCTTTAAAGCCATGAACTGACAGAGACAAAGCAAGCAAGTAGAAAGGAAGAAGAGAGAGTTAGTTAGATTCAGAAAGCTAAGAGAAAAAATAAGGAGCCGAGCTGACTTGTAGAAGCAAAGGCAACATTGGACATAGCGAGAGAGAGTCAGAGAGTCTGTGTACTCTAGAGAAGGCATGAGAGGTTCAAGCGAACTCTCTGTATATGCCTGTCATGTATGAGTCTCAGATTGGGCTCATACTACTGTGACCAATAGAGGTCGAGTTTTAGTAAGTAGAGTCTGTGTACTCCAGAGAATTAGGGGATCCAAGTACAGTCTTGATAATTCATATTTGTTGTGTGAGACTCAAATTGAGATCATTATTATAAAAACTCTTCTTTTGAAAACATAATAGAGAGGCCACCATTGAAGACTAGATCAGGAGATGTAGCCTAGGAGTATTGAGTGAACTCCTTATTAAACTTGTTGTGTTTACATGTTTGCTTGTTATGTTTTCTCTAACTGCTTTAGTGTCTATGTATTTCAAAATCTTATCGATTCGTTGAACAAAATAACATAGGAACATCCATACACATGAGTCTGTAATACCTTAATTGTTTGTCTCAGATCAATTTCAGATCATTTGTAGACAAGAACTGATGGTAGACCCTACGAAGATCATGGTGATACTAAACTTGGAAGCGCCGAGTGTGAAATAGCTGCGTGCTACTCTGGGACATATGAGATATTACAGAAAGTTTATCAAAAGCTACGCCCAGATCGTTGTGCCTATGGAAAAATTGTTGAAGAAGGATGTCACGTTCTACTGGAATGATGACTATAAGAAAAGCTTGGATATATTGAAAGAAAATATGGTTACCGCACTGATTCTAGTCTTCCTGGACTGGAAGAAAGAGTTTCATGTACATGTTGACGCATCATGTGTAGTGTTGGGGGTAGTACTAACACAGGCTGGCGAAGAAGGCTTGGACCATCCTTTCACATTTGCAAGCCGCAAATTATGCAAAGCAGAGAAGAACTATTCTACCACTGAATGCGAGGGGCTAGCTATGGTGTATGCACTCCAGAAGTACCGAAACTACTTGCTAGGAGGCCATTTTAAGATGTATACGGATCACTCCGTGTTGAAGTACCTAGTCAATAAGCTTGTGTTGGGGGGGGGGGGAAGAATCTATAGATGGCTCTTATTGTTCCAAGAGTATGATTTTGAAGCTATTTTGAAGCCTGAATTATTAAACGCGGGACCAGACCATATGTCGTGCATCGAAACAAGGGAGGAACCTACAAACTTGGAAGAAGGATTGCCTGACGCACAACTATTTGTAGTGAATGTTGTGGATGGTCATTTTGAGGATATAATACACTTCCTAACAACAGGAACTACACCGGAAGGATACTCTATCCAACAAAAGAAGGAATTAGTGGTGTTCGCGATAGATTTCTCGCTCATTGCTGGGCATCTATACAAGATGGGGATTGATGAGATATTGCGACGATATGTACCTGAGCTCAAACAAAGCAACATCCTCATGGACGCTCATGGGGGGTCCGCGGTAGGACATTATGCAGGGAGAGAAACCACGAAAAATATTCTGCACAGAGGGTTGTGGTGGCCAACCCTTCATCAGGATTCAAAAGCATATTGTAAGGCATGTGATATATGTCAAAGAATGGGTAGGACATTGCGGAGGGATGAAATGCCTTTGAATCCACAAATTATGTTGCAACCCTTCAAGAAGTGGGAAATAGATTTTGTAGGACCCATTCATCTACAAGGGAAGATAGGAGCAAGGTACATTATCACTGTGATAGAGTATTTGACTTGTTGGGTAGAAGTGCAGTTGGTGAAGGATTGCACGGGCACGACGGCCGCGAAGTTCCTATTTGAGAATGTACTAACATGATTTGGATGTCTAAGGATCTTGATGAGTGATCATGGTACGCACTTCCTGAATGAGATGATTAGCACACTTGCGGAGGAATTTCAGGTATATCACCAGAAGAGCACACCTTATCACCCACAGGTTAATGGGACAGTGGAGGCATTCAAAAAAGTGCTTGAAAACGTGCTGACCAAGGTTTGCAATGCTCGGCGAAGTGATTGGGACCTATGCATACCTATAGTATTGTGGGTTTATCGAACGACATGTAAGAAGTTGACGGGACAAACCCCTTTTAGGCTTGTTTATGGTGTGGAAGTTGTAATGCCTATGGAATACATCATGCCTAGTCTATGCATAGCAGCACTCACAGGTATGATAGATCACAGAGCCTTGGAAGAGAGGTTCGGGTAGCTGGATGAGCTCGAAGAAGAAATACTTTTGGCTAGATTTCACCAGTAGGTCCAAAAGTAGTGTGAAAAGGCATGGCATGATCGACACATCAAGCTGCGCACATTTAAGGTAAATGATTTGGTTTTGTTATATGATAGTAAGTTTGATAAATTTCCAAGAAAATTCAGGATGCACTGGTTAGGGCCTTATGTTATTATGGAGATTACCAATGGAGGAGCGACACAGTTGGTCAAGTTAAATGGAGAACCCTTCCCAGGAAAGGTGAATGGCAGTTGCTTGAAGCCATACATCAGCGGTCCGACCATGTGACTAAATGAAAGTATCATAGTCTTAGTGCTCTAGGCAACTGAAAGGAGGCATGGGACTATAAACTACACTGACCGAGTTTGGGATCTTGGAAGATAGTGTGAAGCAAGGACGTGTCACTGGGTCCGCGACAGTGTGGAGGGAGCTACGTTACCCAGGGAGAAATCATGTAGGTTGGCTGGAAAGTGACCATTAAAGTCACTGTTCATGAAAATATGGCATAAGAGAGGCCAAATGGAGTATGCGATCGACAGTTAAGATGAAATTTATGGCTTAGATCCTTGAAAATTTTCTGCCAATCCAGCATTAATAGACCGATTTTGGGGGAAACGGTCGGATTTGAATTCAAATTTCCCTATAAATTACAAGTGGCTACCCAGCGAAAAACACTTGGCATTTTGAGTATTCAGCAGTTGAGCTCTCAAGTGCCTATGAATCGTTAGCAATATGAGCTTCTAATATTTTTGGGGTATTTGCAACTTTACCGGTGGACACACAGGAATTCTTGCGGAAGATCATGTCTGCGCCCCCAGAAGTTATGAATACACAACAAGTAGTAGAGGAGCCAACACAGCAAATAGAGAGAGAGGCTGAAGTAGTTTCCTTAGTGTTGGCCGGATGAATCATTCTTGCAGACAAAACTGATCTCCCTAGTATCAATTGATATCTAGCAACAAGCAGGACAAGCAAATCTATCTTTCTCTAAACATATTGTGATTCATTAATAAATCCTAAAGAGGTGTTTTAGACCCTACCTTAAGTCCAACGCTAGTTTGTGGCAGCCATGCTCCAACAGCTCGAAAAGAGTTTCCTTATTAAGAACCTGCAATCACAAACAAGCACACATCAAATAACACCTACATAGCTAATATAACAAATCATGTTCATCATGGTGATCAAGGAATCCATGAAATAAACCATAAAACACAACTTATTGAGAAAAATAAACTTGATTGTATTAACTTTGAAATAGAAGAACTTTACAACCTTGGTGCCTTGATGC